>JAPYYV010008776.1:0-15345 GCA_030522625.1 Copidosoma aretas | reverse complement strand
TCGTCTTTAATCGAAATAAATCGTCTGTGTTCGGCAGAGTTCGGCGAGATAGTGTCTTTCGGGTGACTTCGGCTATCTTCGGGGGATCTATGAAAACCTGAAAAATTTCTAAGTCCCTGAGGGGGTGGTCGAGGGGGGGTGAGGGGGGGCTGAGGGGGGCCCAGTCAGAAAAGTAAACATTTTTTTTACGTGAAATCACGGAGAAAACGATCGAATTTAGGAGGGGGGTGGCGAGGGGGGGGGTGGAGAGGGCGGCGAGGGGGCCAGGTAACAATTGACGATCGTCAAAAACACGTAAAAATCAACACGATAGGCCCGTGATTTGAGGAGGGGTGAGGGGGGGCGAGGGGGGCTGAGGAAATTAGAGTCCTTACAACTATATATATATAGTAAGATATACATATATATATATGTATATATGTATATATTATAATTGTACATCTATTTATAATAGCAAAACATTTTATCAACATTTTATCAAAAAATAGTAACTGCATAATTTATACTTTATACTGGAAGAAACAGGACAGGTACCTAAGAGGCATGGAAATAATTTAATACCCCTAACTTAAATACTAGAACATTAAGATAAAGATTGTAAACGCAACCTATGAATTACCAAGAATAATATGTAAATAATATGTGCAGTAGTTGAATAAAGGTTAAGCAGAGAAAAATCTTAATGATAGATATTTATAAATCAGCACCTACAGTGCAGTTCGATTTTCAGCTGTTACGCCTTTTCATGTCTCAACTGGTACTCTATCTGCCAGTTTTAGATGACTTCATCCTGAAAAGAAACTAAAAAGCATATGCCAATTAGATATTGAATAAAACCATGGAAACGAAGCAAAAAACATTTTAGCAATTTAATGTGCTCAGAGCTTCAAACTTACGGTTTTCAAACGCAAATAAAGCAGAGTGTTGCCTTCCGAAATGTTTTGCCAAAAGATCTACTTCATTGTCCGACGGGGTCTTGAAAGTTTCCAAACTGCAGAGGGCAGAAAAATGCAATAGTATGTGGCCAGGCCAGCATTTCTAAACCATGAAAAAAATGGAGATATAAAATATTACCCATTCAAGTTGTTCCTGTGGTATATAGGTAGAAACGTGATGGATCTCATTAGAATACAATTTCTGTAAACCCGCGTTTGTATCTCTCATATAATGCTAATGATCTAGATGGTTAAACAAGTTATGTTCACGCTAATTTCCAGTCATTGCCAAAGTTTTAATATTTTTGTGTTGAATACTCCAATTAGTGGTTTGTCGAAGTCGGCTAAATCTTGTAGATGATTGTTTAGTATCATCGATTCCAATATGTATTTCCGAGTCAAAAGTATCGTGGTGGTTATTTGCATTTTCATGCGTTATGGTGGTGACACATCTATACTTAGTACCATGCTTGTTATAATTTATACGTATGAAAAAAAATGTATGCAGAATAGAAATACAAGATTATAATTATTAGCTCATTGTTACAAAGCAACAAATCCCACCTTTAAGTAATGTGCAGGCAGATCTCATTAAATATTCTCTCTTGCCCAGCAGTTACAGTTTATTTCTCTAAAATGATTCAACGTTTTAGGCCATTAAAATGGAGTAGCTTCAATGTAAAAGCGGTCGAATAAAATGTGGAAGACAGTTGAATAAAATTCCATCAATAAGCGTTTGCGTAGAATGAATAGGAATGCCAAATCAACACTTTTAAAAATTTCTCCATCCAAGACTCAGTCCTTCTCCTGTACGCAATAAAATTTTTTTCCTCCTATTTCTTTTACTTTTAGGGTGACAAGTTATGTAAACTTTGTCCACAATCCTTCCAATCCGTAAGTATGTTTGAACGTTCCACCAAGCTCTTGAATGTTTATGTACGAAGGGCAGACATACACTCTTACTCTTTTCTCATGTGTCGTGTCTCGATAAACTTCCGAATTACCTGGGTACCTGTTTACAAAGTGAAAAAACAGAGCATCAATAAAAAATTCAACATAATAAGCCCTAAACAGATATTGTGCTATGAGAAACAAATATTTGTCAGTTAACGGCAAAACAGTTCTTGGCTTATTCCTTATAGTATGAATATGACCAGATGAGCTGTTTTGAGTCTTCGAGTGCTGTTGAACAGATGAAATCTGCATAGTTCCCAAGTTGTTATCCATCACGCGTCTGATGGTATTATCATTTCTCCAATTTTTTTCAAGTGCCAGTACAAATGTTTAACCTAGAATAATGAAGTCCAGGATGTCTAGAATATCACGGTTTTATCCCGTACTTTGTACCAACGATTCTTGCAAATTCTTGTGCCTGAAACAATACAATTACGCATCATAACTACAAAAAATTTTGAAAGTATATATAATATAGTATGTGCATAAAAAGATTAGCTGTTTTGCAAAGAACTTTCATTTTGGCAACATGATGTTATCATTTTTCATTATAAGGTAGGATCTTGAATTTGGAGCTTGACGACAGTTAGTAGCTTATCACTGCCCTCCCTTGTAGGGACCAGCAGCTCATCGTTTATCTCACGCCGAAGTCCAGGATCTTTCTTAGCTCCAAAAGCTTCGGGGTGAGCTGTTTTGAATCGACCTCCTTAGACACAGTGGAGTTACTGTAGAATTGCTCCACATCTTCGATGAAGCTTGTCCTTCAGATTGTAGATCCATCTGGAGCTCTACACATTGAACTTAGTCATGTAGATCATTTCGCAAGCCAACCTGTTGATCTCGACCACTCTCTCGCACTTGATGTTGAGTTTATTTGTCCTGGCAATGTCAGCCACGAGCCTGGGGCTAAAATAAAGTAGATTTTTGCTGTTATATGAAACTTTAATATAATTGGAATTCTTAAAAAATGATATCCTTGTACTGATAGGATAACAGTACTAGCGTAATAATTATTATTTTGTAAAAGCCTATCATCAATACAATTAACGATCACAATAACAATACTTAAGGTTATGTAAACAGTAGCAGCAATCAGCACAGCAGCAGCCAATGTCATCTACTAAGCAGCTCAATAAACAGCATGCATGTTAACATATTATATATAGGGCAAGCAATTGCATGGCCATGTCCGCCATGGCCCTTGTCCTTTTTTTACGCTAATTAATGTATAGGTAAAAGTATACACAAACATATTATACATACATCAAGCAGGCAGCTATGCGTGAACACAGTGGCACTGGCAGGTTGGAGGCAACTGAACCCAGATAATGATTATTTATTTATTGTCCCAAGTGACGATATCAATAAACATTGGATTGAAGGGGACCAAAGCACGTCCCTTTCACAAATTAAGCTGCATTACCTACGATACATTAAATACATTTATTTACCTTAAAACTGTATTGTTTGTCTGTATATATTGCTATATGCAGCCTATTGATATATTTTCCAAGTACAAGCAAATTCTATAAATAGACCTGAAAAGAAATTCACTTGATTTAAATTAAAAAAAAGATCATGTAAAAACTAACATCTATCTACGACATAGATTCACGATGTAGATTCAATCTAAGAAAGTATTTATTGTACAAGGAGTTGTATTAGTCGCAGAAATAAAGCAATGAATCACCTATTTTTCGCGTAGTAAGACGGATTTGGATGCGGTTTTGGGCATTCGATTTGGGAGAGCGTCAGAAAACTTTCACGTTTCTTGGAGGTTTTGGGGTCGCTGAACACGAGCATCGTGACATAATTGGTCTCCAAGGTACCTTATACCCAGAGTGTACGGTATCCCCGTCATCTCCTGGAGTTTTCGGCAAAATTTGTAATATAATCAGTACAATCCACCTACTTGGGGGTATTAGGGTCATTAAACACAAATATCACGATGGCAAAAATCTCTGAGGTACTGGGTGCACGGGGTTGACAGTATCCTCGTTGTCACCATGAATTCATGTTATTTCTACGTGATTTTCATTATAAATTTGTACATTATTTCTAATGATTAGTTTTTATATCATAGGAACGGTTCAGATTGAAACAATACGTTGAACGGTATGCTTTGAAAACTCAAACTTTACTTGTTTGTATAGTTTATTTTAGACAAAATTTTAAAAATTGCTCAGAGGTTTTTTTAATAATCATTAGTCTTGAACACTGAAGTTTTCTTCTTCTTCGCTTGCCTACTCTGTGATGCAATCATATTCAGTAAAAATTACTACTAAAGGACAGCGGAGCATTATACATTGCTAGTAACAGTTGACAAGTTGACATCTATGATAAGCCAGCTCTTTCATAGAAAGATCAACTTCTTCGAATTTTCGGGCATGCTCGGCAAGATCGGGTCTACTTTGGAAGACATTAAAAAATTTAGTTTTTTCTTTATAAAAAGTAGCTGACACCGTATTGCACTCCGTCACTGCATGCAGAAACAAAATATTATCTAAAACTGAAGGAATATGACTTAACTTTAACTCGTGAAAGTGTATAATTCTTCTAGTCTGTTGGGTCAAGTAGGTTTCAGAACAAAAACCACAGAATTGGTTGGGTTGAGGGCGGTGACCAGAACTAGGACGTCAGTGTCTTCTGTGACAACAATATTTTTTTATTAATACTTTCTGCTATTTTTATTGTAGTCGTCACTATGGTTCTATCAGCATCAGTTGTACATTGAATGGAAGTAAATCCTGCTTTACTCAGTGTACGTCGCAACATTTTGATGATGTTTATTTTATTTTTGGTGTTAAGTAGCAAATTTTTTTGATTTATTTTTAATACTATGTTTTTATTGAAGTGCACGTCAACTAAGGCTTTTTGTTTTGCTTGCTGACTACTTTCTGTTTCTTTAGTTTAACTGTTTTATACCCATAAAAAATCACAGTACAGTTGCCACTATAATGATTTTTAAGTATTTTGCAGAATTATCCATGATAGATAAAAAAATCGGACCAATAGTCCATTTCACCTTATGTTATAAGAAATCTCTGTCTATTACGAAATGTGTATCTACGGGATCGCGAACATTGATGGAAACTTTTCTAAACATTGCATAATGATCCGATTTCGTATTCTTTAGCATTCCAAACGTATTGAAGTACGCTTGAGTGAACGGCTATAGTTCCCACAGTAAAAAATCTTGCATTTTTTCATTACTTTTGTTGATGCAGCAAATTCTTTGAAATATTAGATCAGGATCAATTTTTACGCTACTTTTGTCAATCACAAGTGTGGAATTCGACAAAGCAATTGTTTCAACAATTTTAGACCTGGATGAATTTAAATGTTTAAAATTTGTTCCACTAATTTTTTCCATTATTCTAATGCCTTAAGCAAAAGCATTGTGACAGTTGGATTTTGCGTTAGCACTTAAACCAATAGCGATATTTATTAAAGTATCAATATTATCGCAAATAGATCATACTGTTCAAAAAAATCTTCAATTAATTCACACATCTTAAATCAAACGAAATCCTACTGTCAGATGAATTTTTGTGCTGATAGTTTTTATCAAAAGAGCACTTTTTACATTTTTCTAATCTTCCAATAATATCCTTCGTAAAAATAAAGCCCCTCATCACTGATACGCTACACTCTCTGTAACTCCTCTTTCTAGTAAGCCATATTTTAAGCTTGATAGTTTCATAAGAGTTTGCTTAATTGTCTGATCAGTGAAAATTCCCGAAAAAAATCTGTCGATCCTTATTGCTGTCCAAAAGCCACCATTAGTAAATTTTTCGTACTCTGTACTATCCATTTTTATTGTTAAGGACACCATATCCCCCAAATACAATTAAGCTGACTTTGCACACTGGAAATGTCCAGTGGAATGGAAGAAGAGTATCATACGTCTCACTGGTTTTAGATGGAATTTCCAGTCCCCGCTTTTTTCGGCGTATATTAAATCTTTTACAATAAAAATCGTTCGGCAATATTGGATTTATAACTTGCATGTTGTATCGTGTTTCTCCAAATATTCCAATTCACTTTCAAAATAAAATGTCACCTTTTCAAAAGAATCGTCTGATTGCAAGTCTGTAATGTCTTTAGGAAGCATGAACCAAAATTCTTCTAAAAAATCTACATCCTATTTCGATTCGGTTGTTTTTTCTCAATTCTAGAATATATTTTTTTTTACCAAAGTCGAAAGCACGAGCGAATAAGCTCTTATTGCTTGAGCATAGTGATGTCCTCTAAGAATGTTTTGTACAGTATTCTCGCCATGTATAGATAATAATACGTCTACAAGCCCACTGTCATTCATTATCAAACCAATACTGCCTAAAAAAGACAGCAATGTGTGAAAACTACCTAGTCTCATGACAACCGTTACATCAGTGTCCATTTGTGTCGCACCTGTAATAAAATGGTTGGGTAACTATAAAAGAATGTACTTTCTTACCTTATATAATAATAATAATTCTCACTCTTGTTATGTCTCGGGTTTTCAAATATATAGGTGGATCAAAAGATATGACGCAAGTTTTCATATTAAATTTTTGTGCGTGTGATATTGATTGAATAATGGCTGTATATAATGTACTGTATTCAGATAGATAGGCATAAAGAAAAGGCAAAAACTTTATAGCGGACACTTCATAGTTGCTGTTAGTTGCTGTTAATTCTTTAATAAAACCATTGCACCCCTTTTCAAAAGTCGGTCCGACATACTTCAAAAACATTCAAAAACTATGAATTTTCAACGCATCTGTCATTTTCAGATTTATATAAGTGCTTAGTTTTGGAAAACAATAAAAAGTTAGTCCCTTCAACGGTGCAAATTCGTAATTTCGAATATCTATCTTACTTTGGGCAACTATTTCAGATTCTGGTACTGATTTCAAACGGGGAAAAAGGTTTTTTGGACAGAAGGTATGAAGCAGGCATAATAATCTCACAACCCCCTAAACGATGAAACGTCCCTTTACCGTCTAAAGTCTCGACATTTCAATCGGCATTATCAGAAACGAATTGAACGGAAGCCTCATTGTTTACTTTAATTTATCCTTGCATCGTAGCTAATATCTCATAAATTCGAACTTTATTATACGAACAGCAGAAACCCACGGTATGACATATGTCAACCAGTTATCGTGATCCAAATTTCCGGTATAGTGCAACGCCAACAGCAACGTGAAGTTGTGACAGTATTAAGCGCGGGAACTTTGCTGACATTATAGCGTGAAAAATATAATTAATTGCTGACTCGTAAAACTCATTTTTCTTTTTTTTTCTGTACTGATTTAGGATAAGCTTCTCTAAAACTAGTCTAAGCTTCTCTGGTAAATTTTCAGCTTTAACAAACATCCTATCACTCACCGTATATTCATTTAAATCATCTGTAGTGTACTCTTTGATATCATTGAAAGAATGTTTACTACTTTATCAACAATTTGATAATGGAACGAATCTTCTTTAGATTCCAGATGATTCTGACAAAGAACATCGTATCCTTTATTTTTTAAACAGCAATAACCCTGAGCACCTATTCTACTATTAATTACAATATATTTTTGATAATGATTTTTCAATTTATTCCAAATAGTGTAATTGCTTGGTATAAACATATTTTTATGACGCAAAACATCATGAAAATCTTCAAGATTAAATTGAATCTCTTCGTGGTCACCTATGTAATTAAATATTTCTTCCATAGAACCTCGCATTTTATCGCGTAAAATTGACTCTCTTTTTTTACTCTGTTTATCTTTGAGCCTTAATTGTGATTAGCAACTTTTTTATGATATTAAGCATTAGAGACTGTTAAATTATTCTCACATAAATGTGTATTAACGATTGCCTCACAGATCGATGGATTCCAAGTTTCATTTTTGGAATGATAATCTATAACAGTCTGTTCGGTTGCATTAAAACTCAAAACAGAAAAAGGCTGATCACGTTTGATTTTTTCCGTGCAAATTATGCAATGTTTCTCTAAATTGAAGTCACAACTTCTTGTTTCACTCTCATCAGAGCTGCTTGCACAATCCGACGGATGCGTGACTTTACATCTTTTTGAAAAGGGTCTATCAGTTGTTGCCTTAATATAACGCAAATGACATTTCTCATACACTTGAACACTCATTTTTTCTCGAATATAGTCATGTGGTCCATCTGTCCAAGTATCAGAATAAATCTTGCACATAGTAGAAATTCCAGTTCTTTTAACACTACGTAACACATTATCCAAAGATTGGTTTTCCTAATTCACAACATACTTGCAAATCACGCAATAGTCATCGTTTTCTGTATCAACCGTTCAAAAAAATATAATTAAAATTAGCACACGGACAATAATATTTATGAAAGATACATAATTATTGTACAAACTTTTCTAAGAAATGTATTTACAATAATTGCAACAACATTTCACTGTAGTATACTGAAAACGTAATAATAATAAGTTGTATGCATCTGGAAAGAAATATATGAAGTAAGTATAAAATAAAAAAAGATTACCCTATATCAGAGTATTGCTGAATAAGCTACTTCTGTCAATCAAAGATGTATGTAGAGCTGGCAATAAGCGAGCTCCTTTGATTTGTATGTTACAACTTGTATGACTCATCACAGTTACGACCTTTACACTCAAATAATAATCTGACACAGTAGTATCTAATAAATAACTACAAAATACGTGAGAAATGTATGTATGAGTTATTGCTGTATGATTATTTACTATATATATTAGATCACTTAATTAAATGATTAGGAACTTTCACATTTAATATTATTCTCAATCAACGTGAAGAACAACATTAATTGAAAAATTTGTACAATTACTGTGATATCAGTAATGACTCTACGTGTAATATTATGTTGTACACATTCACCATGTAAATAATTTATAAATTTGTATTTACTCTAAACATTGCTAAACAAATTCAATAATATGCTTAAAAAATCAAAAGTAAAATCACGTGCTCGGTACTGATACTGTATAAACTGTACAGTAAGACGAACTTCTCACCTACAGCACCGTATTTTTCCATCATACCAATGCTACCAACTGTATCAGAGGTGCCGAATTCAAAAAGCTATTGAGCTCCAGTAGACCAAATTTGTAGTCACAATCACCAAAATCAAAATTTTTTGTAATATTTTTATTAATAATTAACAATCAAAATCCAGATAACAGTGTATAACAATTTATAAGGGTACTTCCGGAAGAGAACGTAGATACTTTTAACCCCATGCACCCAGTACCTTAGAGACCTTTGCCATCGTCATATTCGTGTTCAGTGACCTCAAAAACCCCCAAGTAGTGGGTTTAGACTGATAATATTATAAATTTGCCAAAAACTCTAGGATACAACGGGGATACCATACACCCTGGGCATCAGGTACCGTTAAGACCAATTATGTCGCAATTTTCGTGTTCAGCGACCCTAAAAATCCCCAAATAACGCATTTGAATAATATTTCTTGCAATTTACCTTGAAACTCCAGGAGACGACGTAGATACTGTCAACCCCGTGCACCAGGTACCTCGGTGACCTTTATTGTCGTGATTATCGTCGCGGCCCTACAAACCCCCGAGTAGTAAAAATGGACTCATTTCTATCAATATTTATCGAATTGTAAAATTGTTATTTTTTGTCTCCCAAAGGTGCACTTTAAAAATGCATGTGATTTATGCAAAAAAGAAATTTTTGCATTTCCGGTGACCACTTAAGGTCACGAAGTTTTCTGGCACTCTCCCGAATCGAATTCTCAAAACCGCATCCAAATCCGTTTACTGCGCGAAAAATCGGTAGTTGAGCCGCTTTTAGTGCTTCATTTCCACGACTATATAACTTTTCGTACAACATGAAATTGTACAGTATCAAAGTTTATAAATTTGGCAGCTGGCAATCGATTTAATGCTATATTGCTCTCCAGAGTAGTACTGGTGTACTAATTTTCTTATTTGTCGATTTCTTTACGGCAAAGTGGTTTCTGGGTCAAGAGGTACATCATTATAAGAAAAATCTGTCTCTTAATCTGCATCAAGTATATGTCAAGGGTATAAGCCAGTAATAACATACTGTTTGATGAACTAAAATCTTATGCGTTTTTTTCTAGTACACTATTTTATGGAACTTGTTCAAACTTAGTGAAGTTGTACTAAATATCAACACTATGTGGATTTGGAGAAAAAACTGATTCAATGTAGGATGAGTGATGAAGCTCAACGTAAAATTAAGTATGCAAAGTATGAAAGCATGTAATCTCAACAACTTATAACTCACTTGATGCTACAGTTATCTCCAGAGTCTGGCAATACTGTTCTGCTCTCTTGTCAAGTGCTTCAACACTTTAGATAAGTAAGTATAAGCCACCAAAGAGCTACTTTTGAATCCTGAAGTTAGACAAAAACTAATCAGCTTTTTCAAAGACTGATTGATAATCTAATCCATTTGTAAGCAGTGTTTAAACATTAGCCTTCGATCAATAAAAAGTGATGGCCTGCTTCCTGGTTAAATAAATATTGCTCACACGTAAAAAAAAAATAATTTTTTATTAAAGAACAATTTAACAATGAAAATCATACTATTTGGAATATTGTAGAACAATACAAATAAACGACAGATAATTTGTTAAACTCTCTTTTTTGGGGCAAGTGTCCAATAGATTTTCGCAAATAAATTTGGATACTGTAAAGGCCTCCAATACAGCTCGTCTACTGATAATGCTTTAGTAATTAAATTTTTTACATTTACGTTTAAATAAACTACTTTATGCCATTAAAATAGGAATTTTTATTCAAGTTGTGAATCAATTTCACAAAAAAGTTAAGAAACGAATCATACTTTAAAGTTAAGCAAAGGGAAGTTGAATTTAGAAAGAAGGTAGCATAATATCTTATCAGAAGTAAATGTATAAAGTCAAATCAAAGAGAACTTTATTCTTATTAAGTTGCTTTTCTCATAATTCAGTGAAATGGTAAAAACGCTGGTGATGGACGGCATTGTTATAATCACTGTTTTTGTTCTTCAAATATGAAAAAACATCTATCAGCTCAGCTTCTTTTGCAGTTCGTTTCTTAGTCTGTTGCGTATCCATTACCTTCTTTATCTTTATCATCTTTATTTTCTATATCATAATGCTCTTCGTCTTCTGCATTATCTTCTTAATTTTCATCCTCTTTATCTTCTAGGGAAAATGGTAGAGGTTCAAAAAGTATTATTACGTTTAAAAATTAATTTTTTATTTTTGCAATATCAGACAAATAATTTTTGGTTGAAGGGTCTTCACCAAGAAATAGTGTCAAGGCTGATGCTCCAGAATAAATACCACAACTATTTCCATCAGGCTATCTTTTCATTTTATCGAAAATAATATTTTTTGCTTGAATTCCAGGAAATCGAGCTTTCCAATATGCCATTTTCGTTGCCGCTCGTTTTCCCGAGTCCTCTTTCCCGACAATACTTTTTCACGACTAAACTTTTTTCCGACAAAAAATTTCCCGACACTTAATTTCCCGATATGTTTTTCCCGAATTAAAATTTTTCCCACAATCATTTTCCCGACACACCTTTTTCCCGACTAAACTTTTCCCCGACAAACATTTTCCCGACACTTAATTTTCCGACATGTTTTTCCCGAAATAACTTTTCCCGACGTATAATTATCTCATTCTCCGACAAACTACTATTATTTGTTCAATATATGGATGTATATACACCGACTCATATATGTGTACCCAGAACATTTTGGTTGCTATGGATAATAATAGACATAAACAATTTACTAAATTTTTATTTGCGGTTACAATCCAAATTGATTTCTTGAACTATTAATATTTTCTGCGATCAAAATTCACTGGGAATCAAAAAATTCTTGACTTCATACCCCTGTACTTTCGAACCATTATCATTAACATCGCAATCGATTTCCATAGAAATAACACTGTAGCTTTTGTCCGATGAATTCCCATAAAAGTGATCTAAATCGTGATTCGTATATATTTCATTGTCAAGACACAAATTATTTTTCTGATTCTCAGTAAAATCATCATAAGGCGTTATGAAATCGCTATGATAAGTACTTTTAATTTTATTTTATTATTATTACGGATCATTTTGTAACAAATATCAAAAAGTGTAGATTTTGCTCAGCAAAATTTTTTTCTGATAATTTAAGCCATTTTAAGAATGAATGCTCTTTCGTAACTTTTTTGTAAATGCTTCCATAAGAAGTAATTAACCATTAAAGTTGGTTGAAAAAGCGAAATTCTGAACTTGAAAAAATTTATAACATTTTTCCAATGCATTTATCAAAAAAGCAACGTTTATTGAATCAAAATGCAAGGGAAGAGCTATTTAGCGCGTAGCCGCCTACGACCCTTCATCGATCACGTATCTCCCTACTCTGCCGCTCTCTCGTCTCCCTTCTCCGCTCTTCACCTTTCTCTCCCTCTCTCTTATTATCTCCGCTCTGTGAGTCCAGGGTCGCACACGGACGCATAGCTATGCTATCGTGCGTGACACGTCCGGGGCTGCGTCGTCGTCGTCCCCGACGCCGTTATCTCTTTTCTGTAGCTAGTGGTGGCGCTTGTATATATGTGTAGTGTGGCGTATTATGTTGTCTGTGTTGTCTGTGATTCTCTTTCTACACCCATTCTTCCATTCTCTTAGAGTGCCGCCGCTCTCTTTTCATCTTTTTACCTTACTAGCTAGATCTCTCACGCTCTCCATCCGTGTATTCTGTGTATACAGTAATTGTTTATGTTCGTCCTCTTCCCTTGTTACAATAATATGCCAGCTCGGCAAAACATGGATAAAATAAGATCTTAAGTCTAATACACAGTTTTGTATGTTTGATCTTTACATTAATTATATTTGCTAATGCGCCTGTCCCTCTAGGGTCAGTACGCTTTAACATGCAACTATTTTGCTTTTCAACCGTCCTCTTGTCTGAGATTATTACTATTATTATTATTACTGTTAGTATTATTATCGTCATAATTATTATTATTATTATTATTAGTATTATTATTATTATATACGTGCCTTTTTTGGAAGGTTGGTAAGATATACATTTTTGTCTACGTATATACATGTGTATCCTGAAAATTGAATGTATAGAAAAATACTCTTATGAATGTATATGAAAGAAAAAAATAATCTTCTCGTCGCTGTCTTATAAGCTCCGACCCTTGACGCGGTCGAACAGGTTCTGTTGCTCGTTTTTGTTGTTCGTTGCTGGTAGCTGGCTTCTTTGCAGTTGGACTGCGATTGGTTGTAGTGCTAAAGGGCTCGTTGTTTCTACGTTAACTGCAATGTTGTTGTTTCTCCTACCTGTGAGCATTCTGGCTAAGTTCAATATCAACGGGGCCCCCCATTTTAAGACTCCAAACTATCCCGCTGCGGTTCCTAGCGCTATTTCAGCCACCATCCACGCGTACTCTGTCCAATCAGAGATTTCGCCTTTGTTTTGTACTACCACGCGTACGCGTTGGGTTATGTCCCCTAGCATACTGCCTATCTGTAACCTATTCTCGGGCCCGTGTTCCTGATTACCGAGCTCTTGTAATCCATCCCTTTCTATTATTGATTCTATTAGTTCCCGTAGCCTATCTCCCTTTATCCCTTATAATCTTGCAATTCCCCACCCGGTAGTTCTCCCTACTACGCCTCTCAGACTATACTGCCCAATCTCGCCCGCTGCTTTTTCTCACTCTTTGTTCATGTATTCTCTTTTATCTAATCTATTTCTATTTATTTGTTTGTTCCTTATTTTATTTCCCGTGCCCTGAGGAGCGCTAGGTCGTTAGCATTTGATTAAGGATTCCGAATTTTCCCTTCCTCGTTCTACCTATATAGGGCGCTTAATACACTCTTTATATGCCGCGACGCGCTACTCTGTTAGTGTTGATGTATCTGATTCGAGTTAAGGAGAAAAGAAAGGAGGAAGAGATGAAAGAGGAACACGACTTATTCGTTGCGCTAAGTAGCGCGGGTGGCTTTCTCTTTACCTCGCGTGCTTTGAGGTCATGTTATAGCTTAAGCCTCCATTACACCTTTAAAATTTATCCTAACCATTCGAATACATATACGATATTCTACCACTATTCTATCTTACGTTCCGTTAGTCAAAAAAAAAATTCTCCACTTCCTGCGCTTTATGAATTTTACTTATGTGTGTACGCGTACTGTTTGTTTGCTATAGCGGCTTGCTGTGCCTACGCGCTCGTGCGCCTACAGTACCCTTTGGGGACTCGGAGCGGTCCCGATGTTTTCGGGTGTACCTGATTCGACAGGGACGAGTGTGGAGATGAGTAAGTTTGATTACTGCGAATTTCAACGTTCTATACTTATTTTCGAGATTTGCGCATTTTCCTGCGTGTTCTTTCCTTTGCGGCCATCTCTTTTACCCCTTCTCTTTCTCGTATGGTAAGGTATAGGAAAGGATATCGTGGGGTATTTTCGGGGTTTCCTACTCTCTCGGTGCCGGCTTTTCGTCAGTATCATTTTGGTATTGCTCGTGCTTCCCCGTATCTTTGAGTTCTCCATTCCACGTGGTTTTCATTAGGATCTTTGTGTTGTGCTGACGGTTATTCCGGGTTATTACGTACTGTTGAGTGTTTGCCGCTTCTCTTTATTGGTGTTTCTAACAATACGAAAATGTTCACCGCTTTCGCAGCCAAGTTCTTCGCTGGCCTACCCGCTTTTTCAAAGCTAAGCTTCGACAGTGTGCAGGGGGGGGGGGGAATTCTCTGCGCCCGACGGGAGCCGCTGCAGTGTGCTCTCGGCATTTATCTTGCGGGAGAGGCTTTCGTGTGATTCGCCGGGGTACCCGCATATAAGTACCCGTCTTAATTTGCTATCTATTTTTGTTAACTATTTTTGTTACCATTGTTGTTATCATCATACCATGTTTCCAGGTTGAGACCGTATTCGCCTGCCGGCACGGCAGGTGCCCTCGGTGGGGCGGCTGCATGGGGCAACGCTAGTGGTGCTTGACGGTGCCACCGCCTTGGTACCTTTGATGTGTCCAGTTCACGGTCCGATATGTCGCAATTCGCCGTTTTATTATTATTGTCGATTTCGCTTCCTCATGTATTCATATTGTACCCCTCTTTTATGTTGTTATTAGCTGGGGTCTCGACTTATTGTAGACCCCTACCGCTTTTTCGAGATCCCGGCGCCTCTCTTACCACAGGGGTAGCCGACTGGGGCGTCGCCGCTTCCTGTGCGGCGCTTCCCTTACCATGGGGGTACCGGTACGCTGGAGGTGCGTTGCCCGAAAGGGTTAGTGTTCCTGGTGGTGTTCCACGAGCGGCCCTTGCCTCCACTTCAATTCGACGGATCAATCCTGCGATAGCGTTGCCGTGTAATTGATGTTGGAATCAGTTATGCGCTCGCCATTGGGTGCCGTTGTCATGGCACCTTCCTAGTGGTGACGGCAGACGTCG
>JAPYYV010008774.1:0-13596 GCA_030522625.1 Copidosoma aretas | reverse complement strand
TCTCCTCCAGTGTGGATTATCTGCTGTACCGCAAGTGGCGCTACATACGCCCCAAAAGTTTGAGAGCCTAACCCTACCACCGCTGGGATATCAGCTCTCTTACTTTTCTCTCCGTGTATAAAAGAAATGAAATAAACACATTCAGATGAAGAAGAGTAAGTCTGGACACTTTAAAAACTGGAGGGTATAGTCGGACACTACAATAACAGTTTCTTGTAAGCACTTGGATATTAAAAACCACATACTTAAGCGTTCAGATAATATTCTTAAATACATAACTTATGATTATCAGCTAACAGATTGTTAATTTTTAAACATGGTTCGTTTGAAAAAATACTTGAAGCTGGTCGTCCAAGCTTAGGCTTCTGTAAATCTGCTTAAATAGGAAATCTTGACTTATGTTAGAGCAAAAGTAAGATTTACTGAAAGTCATAATTACGTGAAATGATATTGAAAAGTATTTATTTTGCTCGCAAACTGTTTTCTACCAATCATTAGTAATAAAGTATGAATTTAAATAATTATATTCGAAAAATAATTACATATTTTTAATTATTAATTGTCCGTGTATACCCTCGAACTGTGTACGTAGTCGGTGGTAATTGGACACCAGCTAGCACTACTATCCGACTAGTACCCCGTGAACTTTAGAGTGATCTGATTACTTAGACAGCCGCAACATTAAAATATCTTATAACTTATTAAAATCTTTGATCACGTTTGCATCTTATTTAAATAATTCTAAGTGTGCTGGGACCATGAACTATATGAAAAAGTATCAAGTGCAGTGTTTTCGTCTCTAAGAATGATTTATAGCAAGTTATCTAAAGGTAAATCGAACTTGACCTCTAAACGTTTTTCGCGGCCTGTTACAACTGATTATTTACGAAGCAAGGTTAAATGCATAATTAATTAAAATGTATTTTATATTTAAAATATCAAAATGTCCCTAAAACTATTGTAGTCGATGAAAAATGAATAAATTAAGTACATAATACCGAAAACATAGAAAATACTAAAAGCAGTGTCAATTATGGAAATACAAAAATCTAGAAGAGCAACTTAATCATGTGTTCAATATTCATTTTATTTCATAAAAATATTTTTCATGCAATGCATTTTTTTTTTTTGATGACACCAACAAGGCAAAAAAAGAGCTCTCTCATAGCAGTGGTCGACGATTTAGTTGTATACCCAGAAAAAAAAGAGAAAGTAAAACAAAATAAAAGAACAACTCTCTTTAATTGTAAAACAAGAAAAGGATATAAAAAATTATATTAAAGAAAATGAAGCAATGCTGATCAAAGAACATCAATAGATTAAAAAAACACTTGCAAAGAAAAAATTAAAATTTAATAATCAAAACTGTAAAAAAAAATTTTAAGCGTCAAAATAGACAAAAAAATGTAGATAACATTTCACTTGACTTGACCAAGTTAGTGCCCAACTAGAAGACACTTTAAAGACATTAAACATGAACAAAATTGAATTGTTCTAAGTAAGATTACAATAAAAAAAAGAAAACTGTTAATTATTGTACGTTCGATAGAAATAAAATGAATTACATTCTGTTTATGTTTTATTTACGCTTCGTGTTTTGCTGTCCGACCACTGCCGCAATCCGTGTCCGAGTAAACCCGCTACATTCAATTTATATGTCCGAGTACACCCGAATATAAACATTTTCTAGAAACCTTAATGTTTGAAAATGAAACCTTTAAAACAGCTTTATTTCATTATTAATCGATAAAAAAACACCTAATTTCGATGATTTCGTGACTGCTACTCATTAAACATTTGGTTTCCTTAAACAAAAAAGGGTTAATACTTCTAGTTATGAAAAGAGTCTGAGTATACCCTCAGTTACCTTAATATAGGTTTGTTCATTAAACTGAGCTTTTATATATGTCATCTGTTCGTAGTCACAGTTCGATAAAATCAGAGAATAAAAGAAAAACATGTGGGTTGGGATGGTCCTGTATTCATCTCTGATTAAGGCACCCACTAGGACTGGTCCTGTAGAAGCTGATTTGAAAACGGCGAAATATTGACCATAGTAATTACAATAAAATAATTCTACACTTTATAACTGCCTTTGTTCCATTAATAATTACACTTTGGCGTGAGCATGGAGTTCAGAAAAGGAGTCTTCTGGAATAAATGAAAAAATTAATAAATATTATTACGAATTCCTAAAGGAACAGCTGCTGAACTCCAGCCAATTGATGTTTATTGCTTCCGTTTCTGGAAAAACGCACATTATTACATACAATAATGCTATTAGATGTAGATCTTAATTTACATGACAGAAACAATATAACAAAGCCAAATGTATCAGTCCATAATCAATTATCACGTCCTACATTCAGAAATTTACTTTTATGTGCTTAGTATGCTACAAGATATGTTAAAAAAACTCCCCGAGACGGGAGTTAGGCCGGGAGAATTTTTTTTTTTAACTCTAACCATATAGCGTGTGACGTCTGTGGTAAAAGGGCAATCATAACTAGTTCATAATGTGAAAAGAACGTTATGTTTACAGTATTTTTTTACCGATTTCTATTACTGTAAAAAATACGAAACATAAACAGTTTTATAATCAGTAGGAATGGGTCTCTAATACATTTCCCAATTATACTAAAGATTGAATTAATCGATAATTGAAGAATAATACAATATTACTTTGTAATGTAATAGGATTATTTGTAATCACAATATCTTGTGCTTAACAATACAAGAATAAAGGTATTAAACAAATAGTACGCAAGATCAGAAATGTCACATCTAGAATAAATATATTTTTAAGACAGTAAACAAATACGTGCAATGTAACTGACCATTTGTTTTTTTATATCGAATTTACAAAGTATCTACGTTAATTTTTGCATTGCCATTATTTCAACACATTTCATTGTTTTGTCAGTAAAAATGTTTCTTTTTTTTTAAGTTTTTAAATATTGTACTGCAAGAAAAATTAAACATTACAAATACAAAAGGTTTTATTATCCCTTCGATGAGAGCAGATATTTTAGTAAAGTAAAATAACCTATAATATTTTCAGTGGTTGGATTAACAATTTGTGTATACAATGATTCCGAAAATTTGGATACAATACGATATATTCATTTTATATACATATCCTACTATATTATATGGTTGTATCCTGTGGGGCTGTCAGCTCTCTCCTCCGTGCTTCCCCGTGCTTCTTCGTGTTACGCTACTTTTTAACTGTATTATATGAAATCATTATGTTCATATTTCTAACACTTTACGCTTTGTATCTATTTTAAATAAAGTTCATTCTTTAATTCTTTCACAATGTAAAGAGTATTCTACATAATTTATTACCCAGTTTTTTTTATGCGGCGAGGAGGGAAAATCTTTAAAAGACACCCCTGGTGGGAAACCGGAGGTAGTGTTGGATTCACCCGGTTGCCTACCGAGTAATACTAACCTCTCCGCGTAAAGATTAGTCTGTAAGGACTGTCTTCCTAGAAGATTATAATTAAGTCCATAAAGGAAAGAAGAAAATCCAAAATAACGAGAAATCCAAAGGGATATACGTTAACTCTACATCATATCCACTACATATCTTTGAAACACAATGTTTGACATTCAGTGCATAAAATTAGACATAAAAATAACATTAACGTGATAAAAAAAGTTCCATTTTAAAAATATTTATAAACTCTCTCCAATCAAACTTTTCTTCGTAAAATGGTTTCGTTTTGAATAGACATAAATCACTGCCCTTTTCATAATTCAACGTGATATATAGAAGTAGTTCATAAGATGTCATCGAAAAACTTTTGTAAATGTCTCATAACAGTAAAATTTTATAAATATAACACTATAACCGTCGCAAGTAGGCGGAATCAATAAATTCGAGAGTTTTAGTTAATCATACAATTGAGCGTAATATAATCACGCGGCTCATCCAAATCTACATATAGTTTTAGTCACATGTAGGTGATTTAGGTGTATAAGTACTGCCTTGCTCGTCACCGTTCCAGATATATCTTTCTTGACACCTCGCTCTCTCCTTATTTGATATTCTTACTCTGCCTCGATACTCGTAGAATGGTAACTCGAAATGCAGCCTTAATTAATCTCTTAAGTGTTCCAGAATTTGTTGACAATACACATTTTTCTCACCTGTTAATAATGTTTCTTTATATATTTCTTTAAATCTTGTTCGATGTAAAGAAATAAAATCTCCTTTTTTTATTATTTTTAGAGTTTCTACTCCGTCAAAAACTGATTTTAGTTCCATGGTGGCTGCGTAATTGTTTTTTTTTTTTCAGTGTGGCTCTTTCAACAACCTAATTTAAGATGTACACATAATCTATGGTAGATCTTTCTTTTTTGAACACTGCTTAGCCATTAAGCAATATGTCTTTTTCTGCGAATTCTTTTACTAATGTTTTTCATACGATTTCTTCATAAAACCTAAATGCTGTTGGTAGTAGAGAAACTCTTCTGTAGTTTCTTGTGATATTGAGACCTCTTTTCTGGGAAAGTGGAACTCTGTAAGCTATTTTCCAATCCTCTGAAAACCTTCCCCCTCTCTAAACATTGTGTAGCACGTCAACCAGTCAGTTTAATATTTTATATCCACAGGATTAACAAACCTCATTCGGAACTTAATCTGTACTTAATCTGTAATAATTTGTATAAAATATTTTTTACTCTTCTAATGCAATATTGTTTTACTCAGAACGCTTTTTACTTGTAACTATTTCAAAATGATTCCATACTTTACTCTTATTTTGAATGCTTCTTAACTCAACTTCTTAGCCTTCTTTTAGGATTCATCTAATTTTCTTTACGCAGTATTAATAGTGCAATAACAGTGGAGAGTCATGTCTGGTTAAAGATGCTTTAGTTAAGTGGGGGTGCAAGGCCGTCAGGGCTACGAGAGCGTAACTTTTAAGACAGTTTTTTTGACTGATTTTAGTACACTGCATATGTAAATCTTCTGCGCGTATAAAGTTGACAAAAATCTGGTCGAAATCAGTGAAAAAAAATTACGTACTTGTATTTGCACCCCTGGTTAGGGCGATCGTGTCATAAATATAATTTCTTATCAGGATCGGCAACATAACGGTCACGCCATCTGCGGGCAGTTCTCTCGACTGCAGCAGAATTACTGTGAGGTTACTATCACAAAAATTTTTCTGCATGGTAACCTTACATAAGATGACAGTAATTTTGCCACAGCTGAGAGCAATGTCTGCGGTCATCTCTGAAGAAGCGAGAGAAAGATATTTGGAAAAATCAAATCCTATAGTAATGTAAAAATGTAAAATAAAATAAATTTATTTCTTTCCAAGAGTAATTTATAAAGTGATGTATTTGTCAGACTCAAGTCCTTAAGTGCTTTAAAATTGTAAAATACATTGAATTTATGTATAAATTATGTATAAATTATATATAAATTGATATTAAGGAAAATTACAGGTAACTCAAACAATGGTTAAAAAATAAAAAAAAATAAAATAAAATAAAATACAAAAATTGAATCAAAGACTAAAAAAAATAGTTACACTAAATTATAAGAGATGAAAAAATTTAAAAAGCCGATGAAAAATTAAGCAAAGCAGCGAAAAGAAAAACTTTAAATGAGTTATTTAAAGGGAGTAGAAACATTAATCCAACAAAAAAAGCGAAATGGAAATAAGAAAGGCGGCATAAGAGAATAATTTTGAAAATTTGTTAGGAGACAACAATAAAGCATATTACACGGGAGAAGAAAAAAGAAGTGTAAGTATCAGCTCTCTGGAAAGATTTTGACAAGGATATATCGATCATTAAATTACAGAAAGACCTAGGAAAAACAAAACACGTAAAAGCCGTAGAAGACCGTCAATTGTGGGGGAACGTTTGCCAATGATTTAGATAGTTTGATGAACAAACATAATTAATGGAATATTGACAGAGACGCAAACTATTAAAAGGTTGGAAATAGCAGGAATAAATCAATTTAACTAGATAGAGAAGGACAAAAAGGAAGTTAAAAACTACAGGAGAGTTGCTTTATCAAATGTAGAATACAAAGAATTAGCAATTATAATCGCTGAAAGCGTCAACAAACTGGCAGAGGAACGTAAAATATTGAAGACGAGTAAGGCTGGCTTTAGAGCAAAAAGAAGAAGAAATGAGCATATTTTTGGAGTAAATGGTTAAATTGAAAATAAACTAAAGGAAGAGGGAAACAATCTATATGCTGTATTTGTGGACTTAAAATTGTATTTCATACGATTTGAGAAAAAAGTTCTGGGTGTAATTGGAGAGAATAGGACTAAGTATTAAAATGTTAAAAATATTGAAAATAATCTATAAAAGAACAAAAAAAGGTAATTACGGGCCAGGCACTCACAAATTTATGAAGAACATTGAAAAGGATAGTGCAATGGTGCCCATAAAGCTTGGTCTTTTTGCTTTACATGCATAGTATATAGACAATAAGTGCAATTAGAATAATACAGATGGTTTAACGGTTAAAAAACTAAAAATCTACTGTTTTAAATTTGCTAATGACGTCGTGTTAGGCGTGGAGCATTCTGAAGACACAAAACAAATGCTGAAATACTTAGATAAATATAGTACGAATAGTAGGCAGGAAGTAAACACAAAACAAAAACACGAAAATCTTAATTCCTAGAAATAAAAAGGAATAGAATAATTTCTTTTTAAATTTTTAGGGGAGGTACTGGAAGTTGTGAACGAGTATATCGACCTAGCAGTGTAGTTCTTAACAAAATGTAGCTACTCATTGCACGGAAAAAAACGAATAATCAGATGCAAAGAGAAGTCAACGCAGTTTAAGGCTAAAGCAAAAGAGCAAAAGTATACGATTTTAATCGAAGATCACTTCTCATGCATTCAATGATGAAGTAAGGTTGCACATACGGGGTAGGGACTTGCGTATTAAAAAGAAAAGAATGAGTCGCAAAAATAGAAAACAGTTTTACAAATATAATGTTGGTTTAAAATGCAATGACACCAGGATACATATGGAAAATAAAAGCGAAAAGGTCATAAAAATACAAACTAGGGGCAGAAAATTAATTTTGGCCCAGTATAAAAATGGACACAAGCTAGTGTCCACACGTATGATTGATATGAAATTCCGACAAAATTAGCCAAAGAAGTTGAAGTAGTGCATGAAAAAGTAGAGGATGGGAAAACGATAGGTCTTATGAAAAGGGCAACCAGGAAAAATGAGTTAGAGAAAATCAAAGACTTTTAAAAGGGTTAGAATGAATTTTATCAATTAGAAAATACAGAAAAACTATATGATGACTCACAACTATAAAATCTATAAATATTAAAAAAAAAATAAAAAAAAAAGCCATAGAGAGAAAAAAAATGCGAAAAAGATTACTTTGCAGGGGATTTGAGAGTACATTGGTGTAGTCTGAGATATGAGAATATAAAAAGGACGAAAGAAAAATGGTTTGAAGCGATAGACTGAGCCCTACAAAATATAATGTGAAATAATAAGGTAAGTCATAAATATCATATCAAAAGATAGAGAGATATGCAGAGAACTATATTAATATATTGCAACGGAACAGGTAGATTATTTATCTAAATATATAATATACTACGATAAGTCGCATAAGAGCAAAGACTAAAAGTTGAATGATATGTTAAGCTTTATAAATATAAATACTATGTCCAATGTAAGAAGAAATTATAACATGTCAATCCGAGCGGCACGGCGTAGAGCCCGAAATCGTACAGCAGCTGTATCTGTGGTGCGGCTCAAAGTATACACTAGAGATTATGTACAGTAGGTTTACGGTTTCTGTACAGCTCATGTTTTGACTGGCATAACAGACACGCTGAATATCCCAGGCACTGTAGTTACTACCTACGGCACACTGACTGCCAAAAAAGTTTCTCAGTTTAGAGGTATCCATAAGAAAAATAGCAAAATACTCATACTTAAATTTCTTATTTAGTTTAGGAAAACTGTATTCGTGCAATTTTAAAGTCCTTTTATTATTAAGAATGGTAAAATGAACTAAATATGTAATTTTACTTCCTCGAAATAAGGAATGCAAAATTTTTAGTCGAAATCACTACATATTACTTATCTCGTTTCAACGAAATATATTTTATTTTTTATTATTAAAAGAACTTAAATACGTAGAATAAAAAATACGCAAAAAATGCGTTTGAAGGGACGTACATCGGGATAATTTTTACCCCTTAGAAGTGTGTATGGGCCGATAAAATAATAAACTTATTTCTTATTTCTTAGTTCTAATTAGAATTTGGAGGAAATCGGCGTCTGGCACCTCGGAAGTGCAAGATGCTAGTATTCCAGTGTAGACTTTTAGGTCAAAAAATTAGCTCTACATGCAAGAGTGAAATTTTTTAGAAACCATGGTTTGTAGAATAAGCAGCCTACTGTAGCTTAAGGTGGCTCTGCACAACTATATAGTACCAAATTTATAATAATTACAAAATAGATTCTAGCATCTAATGACAAAAAATTAATTTCTGTAGTGTCCGTGGCGATTATTCCTAGAGTAGCGCTGCTGAGTAAAACATATACTCTCAAACATTATAGTTCTTCATTACGCAGTACGTATTAAGTATAAGATTTATTGAAGTTTCATTTATACTAATTACGTACACAGTTACTCAACATACCTCTCCTAAATACATTACAATTTCCATGCGAATAAAGAATATTAACGGTGTTGACAAAAGTGTTTTTCTTTTTTTTTTTTTTTCCTAGACATGCTAGGCGCGCGCTTGGCATAATTATTTCTGATATATTTTAATCACAAATATTTTGATGGATTTTTCTTCAATTAGCATATCCTACCTTTGACTGTTTTTAATTTTATACTTTAATCAGAATGTAAAATGCAGGGAAAGAACCCTCGATTTTTCGTAACAGAGATTTTATGTTATTTATTAACAAAAATTTCTATTTAGTCGTAAAAATAACAGTGACTGATATACAATTTAATTTCTACTAAAATTCATTACTTTTTCCGGTTACGTCTGCAAGTAAGAATAAAACACGTATTATACGTAATCTATGCATCGGCGTTATTACTTTAAATCATGATTTCCGACTAATTGCGTGTTGCAAAAAAGGATACATTTAACTCAAAATTTTCATCGTAAACCTCAACCCAATAAAAGCCTCTATTCAGAATTGATTGTATGTTGACCTACTGTGGTTGACGATCAAAAAACCTCGGTAAAAGTTTTTAAACTTTTTTGTTTTTGTTTTCGATTTCTTGTTTGTAATAGCTCAGGTTTTTCCCCTAAAAATTTCGAATGAAGTTGCCGAAATATTATTAAAAATATTAAATGTGTAAAAAGTTAGGTACTGTTGTTTTTACATTTAACGCGATTTTGTATGAACGATAGTACCTTACTTTTCACAAATTGAATATTTAAACAAATTTATCCAGCAACTTTATTTAAAATCTTTAAAGAAAGAACCTAAGCTTTTTAAAAAAAAGAATAATATAAGTAACAAAATCTTTAAAATCTGTGTCGACTGATTTTTATTTTTAACTGTATATAAACTTGCAACGTGTGGAATTAAAAAAATCAATTTTATTATCACCTAAAATATGCTTTATAAGTGTAAAAATAATTTTGTTTTGAAAATTTAGTGTTATATAGTGGTGCAGAGCCCCCTTAATTGGCAAAGTGTCTGTCTGAAACGCATGAGATTGTGTGTGTAATCCACACTTAGGGATGATTTTATTTTATTTTAACTTATTTGTTATTGATAGGTACAAAAATTGAGCCCTGGGAACTGGTAAAAGACAATGCTTTCTTGCCTTCTCCTACATAAAAAATCTATGTAATATCGTACATAGCAATTACTTTTATGCCTACCTATTAGAGTTATTTATCTGAATTATGAATCTTAGACTAGCATTACAGTTGTTTTTTGATTGAATTACATATCTCTAATTAAGTTAATTCTTCTAGTATGAATAAAATAACTATGCTCTTCCTTTTTATGAATTTTTCAGATTCTATTTTCCAAAGATGCTAAGGGCCCTCCCCTATCTTTAAATACAGAGTGGGTTCATCGAACCCATATCTGCTTTTGGTAACTGTTTTCAGTGACTTATTACATAGCATTTATTATATTCATATGTATGTATTCGCAATTACCTTCTATTTCAAGTCATTAACTCACCTGCGACATACTGATGCGCTGTGTCATGTCAAAAAATATATACGAAATCCAAACATACAAATATATTTCAAAAAAATTATAATTTTTAGGCTCTTGGCTTATCGGGACAAAAGTTACTTGGTGTCCCTATAGTTGTTCAACATACTCAAGCAGAAAAGAATCGGATGGGTAACTCTATGCCAAATCTTATGCCTAAAGGTCAAACAGGACCAATGAGATTATATGTTGGATCCTTACATTTCAATATTACTGAAGACATGCTAAGAGGTATATTTGAACCATTTGGGAAGATTGAAAGCATACAACTCATAATGGATCCTGAAACTGGACGAAGCAAAGGTTATGGATTCTTGACGGTATTGAACATTTTTTTAATTTCTGAAAACAGTTCATACATATTATACCTTTGTATAATACTAAGCGAACAATTTTTTTAAAACTGCAACTTTTTATTTAGTATAGACATAAGTTTTGCAAGATTTTTCTTAGTCAAACATAAATGCAACCTAATAATTCCTAAAATCAAGTTTAATAAGATTTTTTGTTGATATTTTAAATTTGGCTTTAATGTTGTAGGTACGTACGTCAAATCAGCATTAGAGGAAAACGAATTTTTTTTCCTACCTCGGGCACTTTTGCAACCCTGGTACACCCTCGGTAGGAAAAACAGCGTTCGCCACTCATTTGCATCCGATCAGGGGGATCCCAATAGTCCCTCAGGCGTTGCTTCGCAAGCGCCCTCAGGCCCAGGGACCGCCCTGGAGAGATGCACATTTGTGATGAAAACTACTATAAAAATTAGAAACATTTTCAAGTTTTTAAGACTTTGTACTTTAAATTTGGTATTATCTATGGTGGTGTTCTTTTTAACTAGAATACTGATCGTAATGAATAACTCATAGAGGCGAATTCTTAACTCGTGATTCTTACTTACAGGCAATGTGAGAATAATATGTTGACCGTTGCATATTGCTATAAAGCTGTTTTGTATCACTATAGTGAACGATGATTAAACATCTTCAAAGCTATGTGAGCTGTGGCAGGGACTCTAAAAATCGTGAAATCATTCCCATAATTTACAAGTCATCGATCTAGTAACGTTGATAATAGTACAGAAATTACAAGTCCTCAGTATTTTAGAATTAAGAATACAAACTTATTTGTGGTTTTTTTTTTGCTATTGAATTTTACTAACAACTGAAAAATGAAAATTGATCTACTAGACTTCGTTTTTTTTTCAAAAAGATTTCATCGACTTTTATAATCTGATTTTAGCATAAATCGGATTTATAGCTTCAAGTTTAGATGTATTTAAAATGAAAAATTTCCGAAATACGCAAAAGTATTCTTGCAAATGTGTGTATAAGATTGAAGTCAATTGCAGCACTAATAGAATACTTGAAATATAATTATCGTTCTAAAAAAAACAATACTCTTAACGCCATTTAACTCTTGTTTTGACTTATTTACAAATAAATTTACACGAGTAATGTTTAGGTTTTTGATAATAATGCATGTTATTGTCACCTTATGCTGCATAACAGAGAGGTTTTTGCTGTATAAAGTAAGCTTGACACGAATTCAAAATGTATTTTTAATATTTTAGTCACTAAATAGAGCTCATTAGTTACAAGCAAGAAATACACCATGCCTTATTGGCAGGCATGACCAGGGCAAGCAACATATTGCAAGTAGCCGTTATTCGTATCCGCCATTATTTCTAGTCAATATTCTTGTCATTTCAATAGACTAATTTTGTGCATTAGTTCAAGCAAAATATGCTTGTTAAAGTGGTGAAAAGTTTATGCACGCTCCCCTCCACCCCACATTTTAATACGTACACGTTTTTTTGATCTTTCGTATATTTCAATGATACGACATTAAAATTCAAAAATGAAGTATCTGAAGTAAGATTCGAGAATAGATTTTTCCGAAAGTATAATAGTTAGAAAATTGTTTTTGGAATGTGCATTGAAGCAATCTATATTCCAAGTGTTTGAATATCATAAAATTGACCATTGTATAATTACATTAATATAAATACAGTTTCCCTTAAAAACCCCCCTTCATTAACCTTTCTTTTCCTCTTTTTTTCAACCTAACATCCGCCCCCCCTTGCCCCCGCCCTCTCCCCCCCCCCCCCCCCCTCCCATAATCCATCCTGTCCAAGTCCACCTTCTTTACAATTAGGCAATGTTTCAGTTTTTTTTTATTCTGTGTAAATTTCTTGTCCACCATTATCGCCAACTACCATCAACAGCCTCCTAAACACTTGAAAATTTTTCACTCTGCGGCGTCCAAATATTTTTTTACAGCTTAATATAAAGCCATATGCTGTTAAATTACGTAACTGCGATGAAAAATTTCAGTCGAAAACTACCACACTCCCAACTTTTGTTTCAGTGTCTCTTGTAAATTCCAAATCCAGCATATCCTCCTCTTTAAGGACGTTCGGTAGAGATAAAACCCTCTGATGAATTTTTTTGAAATTTCGACCAGACCTTCTTATTGTTGTTAAAATAAACCTGTTAAAATTTCAAGAGTTGCATCTGTTTCGTTTTCGAGATATTGAATTTCAAATTTCAGTCATTTTAAGACGATCGCTTATAGGAAAACTGATACAAACTTAGTTTTAAGAAAATTAGCCCAATGAATATCGTCAATTTTTTCGTATTTTACAGATAATGTTATTAATTTAATGTATACCAAGTTTCGCGACGATCATCTGATTTTCTACGAAATACAAATTAAAAAGCGGTTGAAAAAAACGATATGACAACGTCGTGAGGCAACTCGAGCTTCCGGCTTCACTCGACAGATAGCCATAAGTCTCGAAATCGATTTCCGCAATGGAAAATTTATTCGTGTGTGTATGAATGCATGTACATAATTTAAGTACATGTAGAACTTTGGGAATATCTACATCAATTTCGTGCAGCGTTGCCAATCCTTAACTCGCTGCCTGTTTCCCCATGCCCCTCAAATGTTTTCCACGCTAACTGTATGGAACGTCCTTCATCGAGTACATATCATTGATTTTGTTAATGGTAACCTAACATTCAATAATACACATTTTTAAAGTCACATTTGTTTATTATAATAACTGCAAATGTATATTTTTCAAAATGACAACTTAGCAGCAAACTTTTTAAAGTCACACATTTGTTTATTATAATAACTGCAAATGTATATTTTTCAAAATGACAACTTAGCAACAAACTTTTTTAAAGTTAATCACCACGAATTTCAATAATTTTAAGCTTTTTTTATCTACAGTCAGAAAACTTTGAGTAAGGAATACATCATGCCCACTATTCTCCATGGAAATAAAAAAATTCCTTTCTAACAAATACAAATTTTTGTAGCATCATACCAAAACACAGTATATTTATGATTGCCTCGTT
>JAPYYV010008772.1:0-15645 GCA_030522625.1 Copidosoma aretas | reverse complement strand
TGTGTACAGTGACAAAATTCGAGCGATAAAACAATGGACAAAAGTGAGACGAGCAGCAGACCCAGACAGGGGCATACAGTGCGCGCGATGCACCCGGGCCGAGGCAATTTCGCGTTCCATTAGCCGATCCGGCGGACAATGCCCGCTAGCTCTGGCCCTACCTATGTATATGTGTGTACCACGCGGACCCCCACATACAGCCGTCTCTCCGTCAGCCTACATAGTGCCGATAGGAGCGTCGCGACGACCGCGGGCCTGGTTGTTATTATGACTACACGCCTAATTGATTGCCCGGATTACCCAGGGAAGGGGTGGGGGGGGGACGACGACGACGGGGCAATTATAATGGGGAGTGGGCGCGAGCCGCGGAGAGACGAGCCTTTGTCCCCGCGACACGAGACTCGCAATGTACATGTGTACGTATACGACGAGGCGCGCCTTCTTCATCGGCTCGCGCTGCTGGAGTAATGGAAAAGGGCCCGCGGGAAGTAAAGCTGTTGCACTTGCTCGCGCGCGCCGTCTCTTCTCGTCTTCGGGGGATGCGGACGGCGGCGCGTCGGGGATTTGAAAAATGATCGCCGCTAACCGGGAAAATTGGAAAGGGAAAACCGCGCGACGGTGTCTCTCGGTCCGCGCGCTTTTAGCGCGGAGTGTAAAATAAAGTATGTACACACGCACGTTCGACGGGCTGGAGGTTATATACTTGGTACAGCATACCCGAGTATAGTACAGGCCGCGTCAGGCGCTGTCTTTTTGATCGATCCCCCCCCTAAGGCCGGGCCCAGGCGACCTGTACATTTTAAGGCCGCACGCGTATTCAAGAGCAGGAGAGACAGCCGTATGAACGCGCGCGAGCGGAGTGTAATCGTCGTTCTATGTACAAGTACGTCCACGGTGCGCGGCGCCTTATCGACCGATTACGTTTGATCGGAGGGAGCTGTGTGCACAAAGCGCTCGCGGAAACGTTGCGCGCGGACTGGTTGTGTGTATATCCATAAGGGTCGCCATTATCGCGCATACGGAGATCCGTTATCTATCCGTCCCGATTGCGCAAGAGATCTCGCGCGTCGATTCAACGTTTTTGCGCCGATCCGCGGGACACTTGATAGGACGCTCGATTAATAATTTCGCGCCACGCGCCGGCGGCGCGCGCGTGTTCTTTCGGGCGCAAAATTTGTCCGAATCGCCCGGACATGCACGCACGGCCCCAAACTCCGCCCACCCCCCCGGGCCCCCCCCCCCCCGCCCCCCGGGGGGGGGGGGGGGGGGGGACAGCTCAGCATCGGCGCGGGGATAATTTAATCGCGCGCCCGGGCCCGACAGATCTCGCCTTTCGAGCGGTTTTTTCCAGGCAGGTACCCTAAAAACTGGTCGGGTCGAAGGAACCGGTCGCCGGATCCGTGCGGTGGGTTGGTGCTATTGTTCGTTTTTCCGGTGCAAATACATATTCGATCGAGAAGCCGGGGGAGGATCAGCTCCCGCACTCGCGAGGGAGCAAGCAAGTACACGGAGCCAAAGTTGGTGGACCGTCGAACAAACGCCGCGGTGTCGCACGCCCGCGCGTATACAGACGAGCGTACACGCCCAATGCGGCGCAGCCGATGCGTGCATAATGCGCCGCGCGGCGCTAAATTTACGACGGGGGGGGGGGGAGGGGAGGCGTGGGGGGTGCGTAGGGTATAACTGGAGGGGGAGGGGGGGGGGGGGGGGGGGGGGGGGGACGCGTGGGCGGTGCGTACTGTATAACTGCACGGGGAGTCACGCCCGGCTGGCTCTTGGGCGCTTATCGCGGCTGCCGGATGGGGTGGGATGGGAGCGGCGGCGTCTGGCACCTTCGCCGGGAGCGGTGGGCTCTTGCGGTTCGTTTGGTTTTTTGGGCTGCTTTTTTTCAAAATGAGGTTTTTGGGGGGGCTCGAACCTTCAATTTCGGATTGTTGCAACGAGTGGAACTTATCGTCGAGTGGTCTCGCAGAGAAATACGTTGTACTCTCGCTTTGTTCTTGTCCCATTTTTTCGTTTCTACGTAAAGTATAACGCGGTGATAAGTATTAAAAAAATGTGCACTAATAATCTGATGGTCTCATAAGTCATAATATTGCTCAATTTCCCCCCAATTGTCCTCAACGCGGTGAGCGAGTCCCCCGAATAAATCGGTTGTTAGTAATGATCGGCATTACTCGGAGTAAATCCATTTATCACCACCAGTTTCACGCGCTCCCTGCATCCCTAATACGATACGATTGTGATACTTTGTACATCGTCCCCGCAACCAAACTCGAATCATCATCGTCGTCTTGATGGTAGCGCCTGCGTGATTCGCGACTCGCCGAAATATAACGGTCGCAAGGTCCAGTTCTCCCGCGAATCATCCGCCAAAAGCTCGCCCGAGCCGCCGAAAATACGGAGCATCCGGCGCGCGACGGGAATATACAATACCTGTACTGGAAAATAAACGCGCGCGGGGGAGCAGCGGAGTGTGTTGGCGCTGGCAATTTGTTGGCGCGGGCGTAGCGAGCGTGTCCGTGTATTATATACTCAAGATGCGTTGAGCGAGTCCGTGTGCGAGCCGCGAGTCTTCATCGCGACGCGGCTTCCCACGCAAACTGCCGACGAGCGCTGCGGTTGCGACGTTTCGTTCCATTCGTGAGAGACGATACCTATGCATATGTACGCACCCGTACACACGCACTTGCGTAATTTCGCGTTTGGAGATGATGGAACGGGGGTGATTCGTTATGTCTGCTCTCGTTGGCTTTCGCCGCGAGTCGACGATTCCGATTGCGCCTCCAATTTCGTGGGCGGAAGATGTAGTGCGTGAATTTATTGGCGCTGAGGGACGAGAGATGGAAAATTAGGCGGTTTTTCGTGCAACGAAGCGCACGGTGCGAATATTCACGTGACAAAATGAAACAAAATAAGCCTTTACGCACGAGTTTCGAATACTATTTTTCCGTTTGATAACCCAAAATCAAGCGGTGAAAGTGCTATTTTGAGGTTAGAAGACGGAAAAACTTATTCCCGGCGCGTTCTCGCGTGAAAAAGTATCAAGGTAGTTCAGCACCCCCAGCTCTGTTCTCAACCCGCTACATACAACAGTAAGTTATTAATTTTCCAAATAATCATTGTAAATTATCGACAGTTGACACTTAAATAATCTAAAAAACCTATAAATCACAAAACTGACAGAGAAGATGGAATGATTTCAACTAATTGCAAAAAGTTGAGAACAATTTTATCAATGTATAGATATGCTCATCGGAATCATTGTAAAAATAAGATATCTTTTAAACTGGACGCGACAAGTTTTTAATTGTTTGCTGTACGAATAGTTAGTCTTTTTTTTTTTTAAACAATCGTAAGAACATTTGTGCAGTTATTAACGAAAGCAGGTATTTCCAAATCGCTTGCTCGTAAGATACCGTGTTAAAACATGCGGATTGAACGTTGAATATCTTGAAAACGATAGGCCAAATGTTTATAAAACTTTAACCACTAATGTGTGGCAGTGTTTACGACTTAAAGTTTCGACGTTTTCGCAATCGAGTAGTGATCATCTCACTATTCGGTGAAACCTCTGCAATACATTAGCAATAATGTTTCGGTGCGAGAACATTGTCCAACCGCTCGAGCCGCTCAACACCATCGCGTACCCTGAATCATCCAAATGTGCGCGAGACCACCCTCGCACCCGGACCACCCGCTCCAAAAATAAAAAAACAGACGATCCACGGGTGCTGAAATCGTTCGCCCCGTCCGAAATACAACGCGGCGCTGTTCACGACCGCGCCCGCAAAGTGTCGCCCGGCCCGAACCGCCGCGAATCCGATTCCCGCGAACAGGGCGCGGCGTCCCTCTGGGCCGTAACGAGCCCCGGCGATCATTATCCATCCGCGTACCATAACGCAGGCGACATCTTTGCAGGAAACCAAGCCCAGGGAGAGGAGGGGGCGTCGGGACCGCCAACGACGCTCTCCGCCCGACGCCATCGTGCCCGATCATCTCCGCGATACTCCTCGGGACGGATTCAAACGGACAGCGCGGCAGCGGTCGAATATCGTAAGTGTAGCCATTAGCCGAGCGTTACGCCTCGCGCCCCGTCGTAATGCACATCCAACAACGGCAGTACAGGAGCAGGAGGAGGACGGCGCCGCAGACGCGGGCAACATGTCATAATCAGCTGACTGTGAAGGCGGAGCGGAGAGCGAGAGAGAAGACGCCGCGGCGGCGGCAGCAGTAGCCCATTAGCCGAACAACGCGGGCGCTGTGTGCCGTGTCCGTCCGTCTCTCCGTCTCGCGGAGGACATCGGCTTCTCTCTCGAGTACATCTCGTTCCGGCCCGGGTTTTCTCCGGACCTCCGAAAAAAATCCACCGACTCCGGGACGCGAACAGGTGGGCGCCACGGCGGGTCGCGCGGCCGGAAGTCGCCGAGAGCTCATAACGCGGGCAAGCTCGCTGTGTATGTACAGCTAGCCGACCTGCATATTATACGAGCACCAACGAGCACCAGCTCGCGCGAATTTTGCGGTCGGCTCACCCTCGCTGCTGCCGGGCTTTTTGCTCGATTTCGTCTACTTGGCCCTGAGAAGAGGAGGAGGAGGAGGAGGAGGAGGAGGAGGAGGAGGAGGAGGGACGACACCACCGTCCAGCCGGAGGCGAAAACACGACGCGCGAGCTGTGCAGCCGAGGCCCGTTGACAGGTTTGCGGTTGTCTTATAATAGGCGCGCATCCACTCCTCTTTCTCCGCTGCTGCTGCTGCTGCTGCTGCTGCTGCCCGTCCAGAGAGCGTCGTCTTCTTGTGTATATGTAACTGCGCTCTCGCTCACCGATACCTCCTCCTCCTCCTCCTCCTCCTCATACAGGTCGCATTGCGTATAGATACTCCGCTTGCCTCTCTTGCTCTGTAATACTGATGCCGAGAGGGATACACTGCACAAGTACCAGCACCGATGAGCCCCCGTTTCGGCGCGCGGTTCTATTTATACACGGGCCGGGGCGAAAACTCGTTCCCGTCTTTTTTGCGTGCGCGAATTTTTCACCCGCGAAAGCGTCTTTCGCATCAACTTGCGTTATACACCTTACCGGTCGACGATCGAATTGATCAATATCATGAGGTGGATCGGCATCGCGTCGCGATCTCGCCAAAACTTTGGGCAGCCGCGAACGTTTCCCCCGACTCGGCGGTGACCGCGCGACATCCGCAGCGACAGCATTGTCGCAGTCGGCCGCCCAAAGTATTACTCGCAACTATACGCACGTTTACGAGGGTGCCAACCGACGAGAGACGCGTCGAGATTTCCGCCGCAAGAGTAGCATCAAGCTCGGTAATCCCGTTGTTTTCGCGCTCTCGGGATACCGCCGCGTTGATTATTTCGCGGGGCTCACTGGAGATTCGTGCAGTGGTGCGTATTTTTATTTTTAAACAAAAATAAGTGATTTTTAATGAAGATTTCAGATCGACATTGGATCAACTGCGGACCACTTCAAAAGCTACATCATTGGTATCTCTTGTTCCTCTGTTTCCTGCATTATCACCCACAATATTCATCGATCGATAACCAAAATGCTTGGCTACACACATGCGCATCAAACAGCAATTTAATTTTATCACAAGCTCGCCCTACCATAGTGGCTCGCAACGCTTTTGCATTGGAAAAAAAAGGTCCGCTGTAGTAACGACAGACCCGCAGTCCCTGCAGCCTGCACCGAACCCGAATCATCATCATCATAATGATCAACCGATCAGCCGATCGCTCCCGCGAAACTCTCGACTTCCTTAACATTCCTACACTTACACGCATGGCTCGCACCTCGCTCGACTTCCCGACGTCCGGCTCTCGAAATACATGAGCGACGCACTCGCGAACCCGCACCTAACACATACCTAACGACCAGGTGCGGTGGGGTATATACAATCGCAGCCGCGTTTCCTAGGAAGGCAGAGAGATCACACGACCGCGCGCGCACTGCCCCACCCCGGCGATCACTCATCACTAATTGGATGAAATATTTGCTCGCCCTGGACGCGGGCGCTCCGTATACGCACTCGTACCGAGGGCTGATTAAAATAATCGATGCTAATGAGCGGGGAGTCGTCGCGGCCGGGCGCGTGGGTCGCGACGGGCCCGACGGTGCGTCGAAAATCATCGGGAGCAAAAAAGACAACGAGTGATTGACGCGCGCGCGCGTGCGGCGCGCGCAATTTTAAGGAGGTGTATACCTGCTGCTGGTGCATGATCAGCATCGGTCGCGGGTTGCGAAACGAAGCGTATTATGCACGCGGTGCAGTCCGCGCGTGCACAAGGTACGCCTACGATATTGTACACCCGATCCGTATATTAAATCAATTGACATTACGTTATTGAATTATAAACGTTGCCTGCTTTGCATACCGGCTGTGCTAACGTGTATGTATAGATGCCGCGTGTCCCGAGGTGTCAATGGATCATTTGAATAATTTCTCGCCCAACTCTCTCCCTTCCTCCCGCTCTTGCGCGCGCCGCGCGTCGGATTTTCGAGGAAAACCTGTGTCGTTGATTGATCATACGAGAGTGTGAAAATTTACGTGCTCGGATCCAAATGCCCGGGGGAGTGCCGTATTATACTGTGAACCGCGCGCGTCGATTACGAGCTGGTTAGGCGCATATTTACGGACAGGTGTGTAAAAAGGCGCTCAAACTCCGGGGAAAACGAGAGGAAATCTCTCGAGGCAGTGCGAGGCGCCGGAGAATTCGGCCCATCCCGTTCGAACGATATCTACTTGTGCTATTTCGGAACGAGCGCGATGCAAATTCGAGCGTGCCTGTGGAGCCTGTCGGACGAAGAGCCTCCTCTATACGATTGATGAATCCAAACCCTCGAGCAGCGTCGTCGATTCACGTACCTGTACCGTCGCGGTCATGCTCGGTTGGATATTATTTCGCCCGGGGAACCAACATACCTGGCTTATCAGACCAGGAGCCGCGAATAAACGAACGCGAGCCTCCTCTCGGTCGGCGCATCGGCCGTCCGTGCCGTGATTACAATCGGCCAAGCATAACAGGCTGTATTTTGCCGTCATCGACGAGCATAGCGGTGGTTGGTAGCATGCACTGAAGTTGGGTTTTAGATTAGCCGTGCTTACTTATAAGGTACCAAGTATTTGTTTTAGGGGTGATTCGAGTGTGTTGCGTTGGTCGTGAAAAACGATACGTTAGCACTTCGAACCCGAAGTAGGATGCACGGCTTGTGTATATTTTGATTGCTGGTCTGTAAGCACTGTGCTGTTTTTTTGTTTTAATGGATAAAGTCGCACGTTTCCGTGAAGTAAGCAAGGACTAGTCGGCAGGTCAAGGACTGTTTGAACAAATTGTCATTTTATTATTTTTCGGTCACTTCACCTACAACGATACATCATGATACGAGTGTGCGATTGTATGGTAAAGAATTGAAACGTCTTTGCTGCTAACTACATTTACGGATATAAAATGATAATTCTTGATAAATATACAAATCACCGAAAAGGACCAACTTTTCAAAATCTGGAATACCATCACAGCTCTGGTTCCAACCTCACAGTATCGTTCCGTGTTTCCTCTTTCTGTACCAGAGATCTGTAAACTCCGAGGTAAACTCCGCCGTGATCGTGTGAGAAAAAATAGAATAAAAAATAGAAAAAAGAAAGGAGCGCACGGATCCATCAAAAATATCAGCGCTCCAGCATCACGGACACGTGTGCTTGGCTTGCGTGTTCCACCAGCGGCTTGTCGGCCATGCACGAGAACTACGCGTCGCGTCGTGCAGGCTATTAATTCATTCTTCCCGGCATGTACGTGTGTATAGCTTTCTCGCTCACTGCATATGGGCATGCATAAACAAGCGAGCCCAGACACTCGTCAGACAATGGAGATATCACTCCGTTAAAGCCGAACGAAGGAGGCGGAGAACTAGAAAAGGCGTGGCGATGACGAGAGGAAGATGCCAGACTGCCGGCTACTTGGCCAGAAAATAAGGAAATGCAGCCGAGGTACGGAAGGGAGCAACAGTAACAGGGCGACTTTTGGCTCGGATAATAGAAGGGTCGCTCTTTCTCTTGACTTGAAATCGTCATTGGTTACGTATACAATATTAGTGGGGGTGGAATGGGCCATTCATGTATGGTATAGGACTGTCATTAGGTTGAGTGGTAAAGGGTGCGGGAAAAATAATCTTTTTTTTCAACACACAAACTTTATTTTTATTCATTTAACATCGATCGTTACAACAATTCGAGATAATAATGATTACACACATTATAATCGAGGATTACATTGAAATATTTCATTTGCGTGGCACACGTTGATTAGTATACATCATATAGTAGATTTAACTATTGCTTTACTGTATTACTCATATTATTTTGACGTAACTATACTTTTTCCAACGTCAAATGACAATGTTACACTACTCTTAAGGCATATGAGTACAACAACATCTAATGAGGTAATATCTTACTTTGTAAAACTTTACGATCAATTCCAAAAGAAAGACAATCACTGACAGCACACATCCGGCCAGAAAAAAAAACCATTATCTTTATTTCCATGTTACTTGTATTGTCAACGATGTCGGTTACTTCATCGATGGTTTTCGAAGGGTTATCAGTGTTATACTTTTCTTCCAGTAATTTATTATATATTCCCGACTCCGTTATTCTTTGTACGATATCGTCAAACTTACGGGCATAGGGCGATGCTTTTTCGTAGTAAAACACTATTGGGAGAAAAAAACCTTTCGAAATTTCAGTAACATTAAGTTTATAACTACCATCTGAATTCATTCGAGTCCTCGCCAGTGATTTAGCTATGACCCTATTGACAAGGAAAACAAATGGTTTTTCGCTTCTCATCGACACGGTGATTTGCTTGTTTATTTCATCGATACTTCTCAATACAGTAAAATTTGATGCGAAAAGTTTCATGTACTCAGGATGATGGTAAATAGTGAGAAATCTAAAATCGGTGTCCATGTAGGTGTCTGTTTTTCGAAAGAATAATTTTCCTTCGGGTTTTAATGGCCTACGTTTGACAAAACCAATCATATTGGCTATTGTATTGGGCGTGTAAAACACGGACAATAACACAAAAGATATGAATAGTACTCTTCTCATGATCCGCTTTGGTTGTCTTACACCAGATTGGCCAATCATCAAACCGAATCTTTGTAGATGACCCGGGCCTGTCCACTTGAATAGTATATATTCGATCAAGCTCGCGTACAGAAAAACGGCCAGAAAACGTGCGAATTCTAAGGCACTGTCGATATCGATTGTGTATTCCCTTCTTATGGGCGACACGCTTCGAAAGGTCGCAAAGTTGATCATTTTACTGATTGCTACGTGAGGGCGGTCACCGGAGAGTAAAAATAGAGGGATGTGGACCAAGCTTATGGTCCCATTTGTCAATAATTCTATCAATGATTCATGAGTAAATTTGTCTATCGGTACAACTGTGAAATTAATATTCAAAGCCTTCTCGAAAAAACTGATCAATCCCTTGCTATAAGAATGCTTCTCAGGATAACTTGGAATAGCGAGTTCAGTTCCGGTCAAGTTTTTTAGTTTGTCCGGAAAAATTACGGTATTGGTGCCGTAAGTACTTCGATGGTATTCATATTTGAATGGGTCGTAATAAAAAAGGTCAACGTGTATCGCATTATTTTTTACAATCATGCTCAGCATGGAAAAATTCAAAAACTTTAATTTCCAAGCGTAAGACAGAATTTCGTTGATCAGAGCTTCATTTGGAAAGTCATTGAATATTACCAGATACCTTGGTCGAATGGTAGAAGGTGACGATTCGTCGTAAAAATCCAGATTCATCTTGATCTCCTCAGAGTCAAGAGTTTTTTGCCAAATGACGAAAAGACTGACGCTCGATTGGAACTTGATGATGTTGGAAATTCCCGTTGCAGAATCGGCATCAGTTGTAGATTTCAACAGCTTCGAATCGAAGATGATCAATGGCAATCTGGACAGGATCTTCAGCAGCATGTGATTCTCGAGCGAAGTCATGTCGTCCTTGTCATTGACGAAGATAACTATTTGATGGAACCGAAAACGCTGTATGTAATCTACTATGTGACTTGTGACCTCGTCTTGAACATCACTATTAGGAATGATACTTTCAATGCTCATGATCGAGAGACTCACTATTAGGATGAACTTTAACATTTTAAATCTGTACTTTTGCTCCAACGAAAGACGAAGCTAGACTGGGAGCCAGAATGTTCCAGTCCTGCTCCTGGGAGCAGAAAATCAATGGTCGAGCTAAAAATTGTTTTGTATACTGACACAGCAATTATAGCCAAGTAGAGACCAGCAAGCATTTTTAATTTTCAACTCCAGCGTTTTGTTGATTAACATTTGTCGATGGTCAGGGTAGAAAGTAAAAATATGAGCTTCACCGATCGATACGAGCTTTCAGCCGAGATGAGGGTCGAGAAAGTTAGAAAAAAAAATTGCTCGTTTCCAATCAGTCGGAGCGACTCGAGAACTACAAGCATGAAAATTGAGACGGCCCCTCGAAGAAAAATACACGCGGTCGGCGAAAAGTCGAAAAATCCCCAACGCTCGGCGAGAGCTTGACGATAATTCCGAGCAATCAGCCGGGCTCTCGCTCCTTTGACGCAACAGCAGCAGCAGCAGCAGCAGCAGCAGCAGCAGCGCGAACAACAAAAACTCGCGGCTAATCTCCCACTCGAGATCTTCGCCGAGCACCCAAGCGGGCGACAGGACCGCGCGCGAATCCAGCAATTACCCGCGGCTGCGAGCTTCGCGCGCGACGCCTATGACGAAGCCGATGGGCTTCCGAGAAGGCTTTCGTTGAAGCTCCCGCGGTGGCAGTCGCTCACGCTTCGCGACGCCGTGCATTCATCGGCCCGCATGGGCCCGCGTCGCGTGGGATAATGAGCTCCTTTCCTCGCGCGCGCACTCAATACCGGGAAGAAATTTTGGGGTTTTGGGTAAAGCTCGGGGGCCTGGACGATTTTTTTGTTTGGAGAATCGTGTGCGCCCTGGCGAACAATCATAGCTTTTCCCTGTAGTAGACCAATTCAGTCGACTTGGAAAGGGTTTTCGAAATAACGTGCGTCCTCCTCGTTACATGAGTTGTCCTGCGATTCACGGTAAAATTACGAGCACACGAATACAAATCGTTGCTGATGATACATAGCATACTATGTAGGACTACTATGCGTTAATTTTCAGACAACCATTTTGAGTAGAGGCAATAGCATGCCCGCATATATTTTACGTGCGTTTAGCAAGTTGAGCGAATTTGTTTACGTTCTTACTTATATCCTCGTTACTATCCATATAATATATATATGTACAATGTTTTTCACAACTTGAATCGAGGAATTTCTCACGGGCGTTGAATTTGATTTTCTTAAAAATTGTGTTGTGACACCTTCTGAATTTTCAACGCGACTCCCGTGACAGCTTCATAAATATCGTTTTTCCATGGTTTTCATGTAAATTTGCATAATTTTCCTTTGGCGGACGAACCTCTGCCAGTCAACAAGACGAGCAAAACAGTGGATCCAGCCGGTTTCGGACGCGAAAGTTTGGGTTAACGATGACTATGTGTACGACTGTACGACTACGACGACGACGGCGTGGTCTCTTACGCAAGAGCCGCGCAGCCGAGGTATGCGACCTTTTTATGCATACACGCTGCCCGTATTATAATACATTTCGCACCTTCTCGCCGAGATCTTGGAACACACCAGAGAATTCCGATCTCCAGCCGCGAGCCGAGTATTGTACGAGGGTGTGTGTTATAAATCTCCTGCTCGGGCGTTGAAATAAATTGAGAAGCCGACGATTGACAAATTAACGCCGATGATGGCAAAACACTCGGAGTATTCCAAGTAATACGCATATTTTTTTTTTTTTCTTCTCTTCTCTTCTTTCGCGGCTATTTTTCAATGCGTTCGTTTGTTCTTTGCTTTTCCCGTCGGATCGGATCCCCCACGATCCATCATTATTGCTCCGCTGCGGCTTTCTTCGGGACACGGGAAATTTCCCATAAACGCACGCGGATCACCGACGACGGAATAAGAACAGTGATTATACATTGTAACAGGGAGAATTTAGAAAATCATAATTGCCCCAACGCTCCGCGTCGTTGGAGTAATGACCGTTATTACGCGTAAATATAAATTACAGGCTCTCCCGATCCCGATCTCTTATCCCGACCATCTCCCCCCGCAGGTGCGAAAGTTCAGGGTTCAACGAGCGGCGGACAGGCGTACTTACACACACGAAAAGTGAATCGCCCGTGCGCGATGGTATGGTACTTTTATTTTCATTTTTTGTTTCGCTTCTTTTCCCCGCTCGACTGACGAGGGAAATAGCCGCTCGGCGATTAGTGTGTCCGAGATCGATCTCGAGATAATGTACGCGAGAGCTACAGCCCGATGATTGATTTCTTTTGCCCTCGACTGACTGAGACTTCTCTCTCCCTCCCCCCGCGTCTCTCGCTGGCAAAAGAGTAATCGAAATAAAAAGGTCTCAGCGGCAGGCGTTGCATAACAAGTGGGACGCGTGATTCTTCTTTCTCACGCCGTGCCAAAGGTCGAAAATATAATTACGTATATGTGTATATTATACCTTTTAGAGTCCGCACAGTGGTTGCTAAAGTATATGTGCATCTGTACACACCCGTACCCTGCACATATGCGGTTACAATAATACCGTCCGCTGCAGCACATTCGTACAACACGTACACACACGCGGAGATTATTTATCCAGGAGGCGCGCACCGTTTTATCATACGCGTTGCGCAACGCCTAATCGTCCGCTGAATTATTGTTAATCATTAATCATCGATCGTCGTCGTCGTCGCTGCACCGCGCGGGCAAGCCGATAATCAAGCGTTGCTGAATCGTACATAATTTATGGGACGACGCGGAATTTCATTAATTTTACCGAAAGCTCGTACCTTACCCACACCTCGTACCCATGATGTGTATTATACGCACGCGCGTGTAAGAAAGCGAGAGTCCGCGCGCGGAAAAAGAAAGGCGGGGGGGGGGGGGGGTTACCCCTCATTAGGAATCAAGCGCGCCGCGAAATCATATTTAAAATGTTAATTATACACGCGATCGAGTTGCATTACCGCTCATCGGTACCACGACGCGCTGGCCCCGGCCCATTAATCAGGGGGCGTCCCGCTCGACTCTCTCGCGGTGTCCGCGCGAAGCTCCAATCACGCGCAATCAAACTGCACGGCCGCAATAATCACGACGGCGCGATTGACGCATATGTACAGAAGCGAAATCAAATGCGCACAGCCGTTTCAACCGAGACAGCCCCGAAATGACTCTGTCGCGCACGAATCTTCCGCCGATCGGACGCCGCGAAGGAATATAATATCCAAGTATTCGCGGAGAGAAACCTCAGCCCCGGCGTACCGGGAAAAGCTCGAAAATTCGATCCCCGCTCTCCTCGGGGGTCAGGTGCAGCGGCCTTAAATAGCGCCAATGGACTCGGAAGCCCGCGCCGCCAGTCTAATCGGTCGTCCTCGGGTTCCCAGCGGCACCCGCATCGCGCGCTGGCTCAGGAATGCGCGGGAGATAAGCCGCGGGGACTTCGCAAGCTCGCGGTCTCCGCTTGCCGCGCTTGCTGGTTATCGCTGCCTCGCGCAACGTCTGTCGGGGATGCGTTCGGTGTCGGACGGTTGGACGCAGTTGAATAGAACGATCGTTCGGAGAGTAGACAGTCGTCTTTTACCTTGGAAATGCTCCTGTTGTGCTCTTACGATGTGCAGTAAAGATGCGCCGTAAGTGTATGCATCTGCAATGGTTTTCATCAATCTTCCAAACTTCATTAGGCGCACACCGTGACAACGCCTCGCGAAACGAATAAAAACGAAAAGGAAAATCAGATCGAGCTTAATATTCGATAAAACGGCCATTAAATAATAATAGCGATATCAGAGCGCCAGCGAGCGAACGAGTTTTTGTAATTTATTCAAAATACTCGTGTACAGCGGAAAAAGCGCGAGGCGAGCGCATTGCTTACGCGTGTACGTTGATACATAAGTACGTACAGCCTTATTCACTGTATATTATGCGTGCATTATAATATTATGAATATATGCCTGTGGTCACAATTTAAATTGAGATGTTTGCATAAAATATTCCGAATACTCATACCACATACCCCTCTATATATATAGACGCCTCAGACGTCCATTCGCGCATTCATCGATTATCATGCGTATCTGTATTATATGTATTAGCCTACTGTGTACACCGTAAATACAGCTGTACACCGATTACCATCAATATTATTATCATCAATTCGGTCCGCTCGGTCAGGGGGGAGTATTTCCAATTTCCAGGCAACGGATAAAGTCAGCGCGAGCCAAACTCGTTCACCGCCAAGACACACGGAACAAAATCAAATTTACCTGCCGGGCCGGCGATCGTATCGATACCCACCCGAACAGACTGAAAATAATCCACGCACGTACGCTCGATGTTCCCTCGGCCCGTGCAGCGCTTTTGAAAGCTCTCGCGCTGGCAGGTACACACGCGCGTACAAATTTCCAGCGAAATTATGGGCCGTTAAATCCACTGCAGTGGGTAAGTACTATACGACCGATAGACGACGACGACGACGACGACGACGGTCTCGAAAGGCGCGCTCGGATTAGCATCGCGAGCACACGAGCGCGAGTTTACGCGCGTAAGCGCGATTTATTGTAATTTACGCGGTCCTCTGCTCCCCGCTACAGCTGTACCCCTCTGTCTTGTAAAGCTGTATACGCGTATCAAGCGCGCGCTTGCGATTTTCTCGCTCGAGTCCATCCATTTGTAATATGCTGAGCGACGTTAACACACGACAATGCCGTGATAATCGTGTCGACGCTTTTGTTGCGTGTATAATACTTGTGCCTATCAACGACGCGTGTAAATATATGCATACATACCTATACGCGTATGCTCCGCGTGTGCGCGGCCCAGATCTTATCTCGCCGATCTGTTCTCCGCGCGACGATGACTCTTACACCTATACGTGTACTATTGCGCGTTTCGAGGGGGAGAGCAGCAGCGGTTGTGAGGTTTACGTAATCGTCCGCATTCAAGGATCACGTGTTATATATGTTTCACGCATTAAACGTTACAACCGATGACACCCCTTGGGGCCCCCCCCCCCCGCGCCCCCCGCCCGCTTTCCCCCCCCCCCCCCCCCCAAATAGACATCGCGCATCACCCACGCGCTGCAAACACCACGTACGGTCGATGGAGTTTTCAAAAATTCGACTCACCACCGACTCGTGCATGGCTCGAGAGAGAGAGTAGGCAAACGCAGGCCGGAGATTCCTGAGCCGTGTTCTAAAAGCACCCGATCCGCAAAAACGAGGATTTTCACGCCTGCATCTAATTTTACCACCGGCGCGAGAGGGGGTGGGGGGCATGTACCGTTCGGCGTCGTGCAGTATGCTAAGTACGCGCTCTCTCTCTCTCTCTCTCGCTTAGGCACTACCTCTATACCCACACGCACGTGTAAGTGCAACACGCGCGCACATCTCGCACCTCGCGAACGAAGCTCACGATCGTCTCGGCGCGCGGATAGCTCATTACGGGCCGGCGCATAATTAGCCCCTGGCGCGCGACT
>JAPYYV010008771.1:0-17527 GCA_030522625.1 Copidosoma aretas | reverse complement strand
GTAGTATGTGTGTATGTAATTTTAAAATTACACACACACATACGTCTAATTAAAAGAATAATATTAATGTTTGTTCATTAATTTGGCTGTAAGACTAATATAAATATTTGTCGTATTTCTAGGTAAGTATCTATAATTTTTTTAATACATTTCTAGCACTTAAGTAAAAAAAAAACAGGCACTCTGGGAGGGCCGTCAGAAGTAAAAATTCGCACGAATTGCTTTATTTATCAGGATATAAGTAATATCATTCATGTGGTAAAATATTATATTTATTTATTGCGCTATCGTACACAAGCAGCTATTACAAATATTTTACATTAAAAAGTTTCTCTCCGAAAAATCAACTTTCATCAATAATTTTAACTAGTCTTTCACCATCATCACTACCAGCATCATCATCGACAATCTCGAAAACTGATACAATAGGTTTATGGTAGCTGAAGTAAGAACGAAAAATTTGGATTCGAATCTATTTAAATGTCTAATAAAGACAGCATTAATAGTAGTTTGTATTTTGTTGTGCTAAGATTGCGATCATTTGACATCGTTAAACCAAATTCATTATTTAAAAATTCAATTAATGATTGATTTTTATCGTCCGCAAAGTTTATGTTGAAATCTCCACTCAAAATCATTGGCAAATCATCAAATCTTTTCCAAAAATTATATATATATATATATGTATACATTACTCGAGTGTCATCTTAAATTACTATCATTGTTAAAAAAAGCAATTGACTGGGATAAACATCGCATACCTACATACTGATGAAGGACAAATTAAGTAATAATGAAATAGTAGATGTTTCTTTCTTTGATCCTCGCTTTTTTTCTTACGAGTTAGTAACAAATAAACGATAAAAAAATAAAAACTGATGGCTATTCGCCTGCCGATCAAGAGTTCATTTATGTGTAAAAAGAATACTACATTAGTTGTTCAAGCTCGATTGTCAAGGTGCAATTAAAAAATGAATCATTAATTAAGAAATCAATTGTTTTTTCGATCGCATAACGGTATACCTGTAAGTAAAAAACTGCTGCCAAGTTATTGGCACAAAGCTTCCTCATGTACGTGTTCTGTGAAAATCAAGTGATAAAAAAAACCTTCATGTTTTTCCGCTCTTAATCCCGATCTTTATTACAAGTAGTAGGGAAAAATACAAAAACTGACATCTGATGATCTCTCGCTATCTGCACAGTAATCTTTTATTTGATTGATACACGGAAAAAACTGCCCTTTTGTGCGCCTGATTTATCACTGGAGTTTCATCTTAACTTATTATCACTATAAAAAAAAGACAAGTGACTGGAGGGAGCATCGCATATCTACATACTTATCAATAACAAATTAAGTAATAACGAAAAAGTAAATCATGTTTTCTTCGATCCTCGCTCTTTTTTTTTATAAGTTTGTCCCGAATATGCACTAAAAAATTTAAAATATATGGCTATTCGCCTGACTACCAGTAGTTTGTAATTGTGTAAGAAGAAAACTACAGTAGTAATTTTTGCTTTATTGTCAAAGACTAATTAACAAAATTCAACATTAATTAAAAAAGCTATCGTTTGGCCGATCGCAAATCTTTTTACTGGTAAGTAAAAAATCAAGTAATGATGAAAACGTTTACGTTTTACCACATTAATTCCAGATCCATATTCCAATTACAACGAAAGAATAAAAAACTGGAATCAGATGGTCTCCGTTTTGCGAACGTGATTTAATACTCAAGTGTTAACTTAATTCACTATTGTAATTGAAAAAAATTAATTTACTAGCTAGCATCGCATACGTACATACTTATAAACAACGATTTAAGTAATGATTAAATAAAAGTTGTTTCTATTTCAATCCCTGCTCCTTTTTTAATTAAATTTTTTCTAAATGAAAAACTGAAAACTGACGCCTGCTTGCCTGCCACTTACTAATAAGTTATTAGGTACGCAGAAAATCACTTGAGTCACCAGCAATCAAGCTGGATCTTTCAAGTGTAAATAAAAAAATACCACAATAATCTAAAAACGTAATCCTTGAGCCGAATACATCATAATCTATTGATGAGTAATAAATTAAGGAATATACAAGCCGGTGACGTGTCATTGCTTCAAATCTCGATCTTGTTTTCAGGTACTATTGAATATTATGATGACTTCATGCTGGAGCTCTCTCGCTTACTTCTTTGTACTGTTCTATGAAATAGTAATTAATAATAATAATAATACTCTAATTGGCATTATCTCGTATCTCATAGTTAAACATAAACTTCTACTGGAAAACGGAAAAAACACAGTTTTTGTGCAAGTAGTTTTTGTACTGATCTTCTGAAGTTGTTAGAGTTAGTTAATCTTGTCTTGTTCAGGAGGTATTAATTATTGATTTCTTACTGTAGTAGAGAAGGCGACGCAATCATTCCATAATAAATCTATCAATTAAAAATTATGTTCCTGGAGAAATATTCAAGGGTATTATTTTTAACTATTTGTGAAAGTAATCATGGCTGTTGTTTGTTTTAATGAGAAATTCAAACTATTTTTATAGAAAAAGGTGTACGAATTTAGTTATTTACAATAAACAATAGGGGAGTTGGCTGAATTTATACCTGATCAGTAGAGTATTTAGCTGACTCTAGTACTATTTTATCACACATCGCGCGACAACGCGAGATACTTTAACCTTGGACACGAGTTATTATTGGCAGGTATTGTTTAAAAGGTTTTTATTATGCACCGGTAATAAAAATAAGTTTGATCATTATTTCTCAGTAAATGGAAAACCTAAGTTAATCGCTTCATATTCGTAACTATGAAATTATTATTAGTCATGTTTGAAATTAGCGTAGGTTGTAGGGTCTATCCATGCGGATCCCAAGATACCGATTTCGAGACTCCGCTGCATCGTTTTTTTTTGCTTGTTGAATTCTGGCGCTGCCCTTCTTTACCCTAAGTAGGTGCTAGTACGTTCTTACCAACCACATTACTTTACCACTGAAAAGTCTTACCTTTACTTGTCTGCATCTAGTGCTTCCCCACCTACCTGTTTTAAGTACCGACTCTTCTGGTGAATTTGTAAACGCCCCCCAACCACCTGGCCTTCACTAATTGATCGATTTCAACAGTCTTGTTTTTGCCATATCTCTTATACAATACATCCAATCCAAAAAGTTTATGAAGCTTTTTAGTCTGTTTTATTGAGCCTTATCCCGTGATATACTTTTCCGGGGTCAATTTAAATACAGGACGTATAATATAGTATGATACACATATACTAGTGGGGCTCCGCCCCCCTGCACGCTTCGCGCGCTGACCCCCCGATGTTCAATAATTGTTTAATTTTTAGAAAAGCAAAAGATGCTTCAGACCGTTTGATGAATTTTCTCCAATAGTAAAAGATCTAATTTTGTATGCATAAATAAGTTCTCTATACAACAGGTAATTATGTTAGAGTCACTTTGGATTGATTTTTTAGCTGTCATCTATTTATGTACTTAAATATCATCATAATTATCGATTTTTGAATTGATTTCTTTTTCCTTGGTTTGCAGGTTAAAATTTATTAAGTTTTGTTGTTCCGCCCGTTATTTAGAAATGATTTAATTCAATATTATAATTATTACTTTTCAATTTTTATACTTGTTTCCCGAGTTATTTCGTTCATTTTGATTAGTATTGGGTATTCTGCTCTTCGTCTACTAATTTAATAATTAATGATAATTATAAGTAATCTTCTATTTGATTACTTCTTTTCCAGCAGGTTATTTTGTTAATGTCTATTTGGTTATTCGTTTCAATTTTTTTGAGACTAATTTTTTATAATCTATTCATCATTCCTAACAATGTGTAACTTTTAATTGTTTTTTTCTTGTATTATATTAAGTTTGTGTTTTATTAGAATAAAATTATTTGGCATTAACTTTTTTGCTCTCGATTTGAACTTAATATGAGTTTTGTTACTAAAAATTAGCCAAACATGATAACCACTTGGTTTGGCTCTTAAAAGTGCTTATTACACCCTGTAATACATTATACTTTATTATTTACATGAAAATGAAGGAACAGTGCACTACACTTTTGATCGGGGTAGATTCACATTATCGCGGTCTGACCTCTACTTTATACAATTTGGATACTCTCGTAAACCTGCTGACTATATGGTTTAATACAGTGTACTACACTATCTACACGTTTTGGAACACAGTAATGGGGACTAGTGGGTTCCCGTAGCCTATGGTTTCTCAGTCCTCCACCAAGTTTTTTCCGTTGTATTTTGATCCCCTGATGACGAATTTCAAGGGTAAAAAGTCGAAATCATCAAGTAAAAAAAGTTATTGACAATTTTTATTAACAAAGTAAAAAATTTGTTTGTATGTTAACATAAAATTTTTATCTTATTTCTAAATTAATTCTGAGCAAAAAACCTATCCACTATATTTTTTATACGTTGCGTCATTTTTGAGTAGAAAATTCGTAAACTTTGGAAAGTAACCTTTTTATAATTTTCAACTGCATATTTTTCAGCCATTAGTTTATTATTTTTAACTACACTGGGCCCTAAATTTACATAGGAGTGTGTACTTTTAAGGAAAAAAAAACATTCATAACAATCGATAGCTTGACCCCTGGCTTTGGCCATGACCTGTAATCTAGCCTGAGATTTTTGAAAAAAATTTTTGTAGGACCTTGCTAATTTTTCATTTCAGAAGATTTATTCTTTTTTGGTGTATACGTGTAGATATTTATTTTTTTCATTTTTAGATAGAAATGATTTTTTTTTTTTTTTTTTTCCTTATTAAGCAAATCACTTTCTCATTTTAGAAGATTTTTATACCCAAGCCTGAGATCTTATTTGATGACCGAAGCCAGGGACAACCCTGGTATTGTTAATTAGCCCATGGCCATTTCTGAACCTTCTTCAATTTGCGCGTATACCTATGTATGGACTTATATATAGTCATATTCAGAGTGCATACAGGTGCATTACTTACTTCAAGTTATGCATTCATATATATTATCATACGTGTCCGCTATATGATTTCTTCTTTCAATATTTTCGATTGTCTCTGAAACTTCTATCCCAATGATGTAAAAATGTTATCTGCCACCACCTGCACATGTTCACGACCTGTAGTTCGGAATAGTTATCAATAAGACCCCTGGTTTAGTATACATACCTCTTAATAGTGCTGATTACACCGTGTAATACAGTGTACTATACTATCTACACGTGTAGGAACGAATAGTGTACTGCACTTTTAAACGGTGTAGATGATATATGCCATAATAAATAACCATTATCTGAGTTCAATTTTCAATAGTTTCGATAGTCTCGGAAACATCGATCTCAGAATGAAAGACAACACTTCTACTTTATATATGCAGAATATCAGATACAAAAAGATAATCTGCCAGAATAGGTTTTGTGTACATACAGATTTTTGAATAGAGTGCGCGAATGCCTATGTTTACTTCAAACAAGGCCTCGTACACGTGCTGCGTAACGTTGCATTGCGGAAATTTTAAGTTAATAACTCAAAGCAAAACCTTTACCAAGACAATAGAGCAGAAAAGATATGTTTCACCGTCTGTTTTATAGACTAAGATTCTGCTTTATAGCTACAGATATACAGTCCGAAACTATGCTTGTGTTTTCAGCTTAATGCTTCCTGCTTTATGCTTTATGCCTTTCACCGTAATTAGAGCCTATCTATTTTTTATTTTTGTTCCACTGAATCAATGAACCGCCGTTTACATGGAGCGAAAAGATCTGCACCCGACACCAGATATGTGATACCTCTGGTGAGAGAATTGTCAACTCTTTCATCGACGAAGTGATCAGCTGGTCCGTTCAAAACAGTACGACAGGCTTGGCTCACCGTCCAATCGCTAGCCAAGCTGATTCTGACGTTAGCCAATCGTAGGCCGCGTGCCTTTAGGTCAGGGTTTATATGATAAAAAATACATTTTTCTTTCCTGTTTTTCAGAATCATCATCATAAATAACAACTTTTATTAATGCGACCAATGTCAAATGAAATTTGCAATTCTAGAGTATTTATCAGCTCATCAGGTACAACATGTAAAAACTTTTTCGTTTGTAATTCTTGTAATGTAGTAAGAGTGGAGAGAACAAATTATCTTAGTCACAAAAAGAGTGAAAGTATACTAAAAAATTATACAAATGTACTAAATGTGAAAAATTTTACAAACGAAGCTATCACCTGTCAAGGCACATGAAATCTTGTAATAAAACTTAGAAAAGAAGATATGTCGAAATTGTATGAAAGTTTACTGTAGAGCAGAACATTTGAAACGACATTATAAAACATATAATGAGAATAAAAAACGACAATAAACTTAAACATAATAAATTTTGTATTGTTTTATACGATTTTATATTTTACTATTCTTCTATATCTTTAAGTCAGTTAAATTCCGTAGCAAGATGTGTAGGGAGTGATATGATGAATAAAAAAATACAGATTGTATTTGTTAAACGTTAAAAAAATTGATGTACTTCATTTTTTTTTTCAATAATTGTTTTATTTGGATTTTGATATTTGGATTTGAATTTCTTAATAATTAGTATTTTTTAAATAATTTTCTTTAAAAATCTTTATTTTAATGTTTTCTACCGAGTGATGCTTTTTTTTGCTATTTTTGTTGTTTTATTTTAACTTGACTAAAAAAAAGGTGAATAGAGCCATTTAAAAAAAACAAACTCCCTATGGGAATAGATTAGCTTGTACTGTCCAATTTCTTAGACCTTAATATTAAAGGATCCACAAGTATTTTTCAGTATTTTGGTAACATTATTTTGGAACTGTTTATAAAGTTTAACATTATTGAAAATTAATCAGAGTTCTACCCTATAATAATTTTCTGGACTTAACTGATACTCCAGACATGTATAATTAAAAAGTTTTTTTTTACAAAAAGTTATTTTACCTTTTAAACTAAGTAATTTGATCGGTTAATTATAATATAAAATTGGGGGGAGTCGGTGGGGGGGGGGCTGAGGGGGAGCTGACCCAAGTCAAAAATCACGGAAAAATAAGCAACTAACTGCGTGATTTGGGGGGTAGCTGGGGGGGGGGGAGCGAAGGGGAGCCAGTGCTCACCCCAGAACCATACAACTATACAATATATACATATATATACATGCATTAAAGATTTAGAAAATGATGAATACATACGCTATTCATCAGTATTTACAGAAGATGATGTTGAGGTAGCCATCATGACTTGTGGAGCTCGAAAGTAACAACAATAAATAAAACAGTCCCAAACGCTAATATAAGTGCCAAAGGTATCTTAATAAATGATTTTAGTGTTGTTGCACCATAACATAATTCTATTTTTTAAGGTATTATTGAGAAATTAATTTGAGAAAATTGTTTAGAGAAAAATATTGTCCATTGTACCTCAACGTTCTCAATATTATCTGTATATAGTTTCTCTTCAAATGATACATCTGTTCGTGAATACATTTACAGATAAATTGTAGTTTATTTTAAAAATAATATGAAGGGTACGGTTATAAAGTAAAAATACAACGAAACTCGTAAAATAAATATGGCATTCATAAAATGATAACTGGATCAGGGTTACTTATACATCGGTTAACACTCAGCAAGTACGAATTGCGCATAATTGGGTAGTCGATATATTTTTATATTGACTACCCTATTCTACACGGGTACTTTATTAAATTTTTAACTTCAATAAATATTTTACTGGTTAGTAGTTGACTTTACCAGCTCTTTATATAATTCCATTGATTTCTTAAATCTATATTGTACAAATGTAATGTATTTACACATTTGTCCTTCTGATTTGTGTACCGCGACTTATAAAAAAAGCCTATAGGACAGGTTATGGTATGTGATCGACCAATGAAATTTTGAATTATGAAATATCGTGATTCATGAATCCGATGGACAAGAGTATAGGTAGTGCATCAAAATAATGTGTAAGTTATCTGAGTTATTCGTGCTTTCCTTTGTTTGACTGACTTTTTTGTCACGTGTGCCGCTCTTGCGTTAAGCATTTTCTTTTCTTAACAGCTCTAATTCTGTTAAAAAATTTGTATAGGTAGGTGAACTAGATTTAACAGTAAAAACAGTTTTACTAAAGTCATTGTAGTCTTTGTGGTGAGGGACAACTTCATTAATTTCAGCTTCGTCATCTTTCATCGACGGAGGTACTTAAAATTTATTTCTGTTAAGGAATGAATTTATTATTTATTTCTTTAACAATTTTGTTTGACACGGATAGCAAAACTTCTGCAGCTACATTGACACCCTAAAACGAGTCATAAAATTAAATATCAATGCAAATAGTGACATATTAATATTGAATACCTTGTCTTGTACTCGCTGCTTTCCTGATTTTTTCTTCTCTTTTTCTTTATCAGAAGTCTCTTCATTCCAGTATTAATTTCATCGTTTTCATCACCGTTTGTCACCATCTTTTCCGTCGTCCGAAGAACCAACATCCATTATTTTTTTTGCGTTTTATGATCCTGAATGACAGATAAATGCGATTCAGGAAAGTACCCTCTTTTATTCAGTAGCTGTACAACTTCCTCTGGTGTACCTCATAGAGTTGAAAATAAACGCATTTGTAATTATATTACAGTTGGCAATCACAAGTAGAAAATTTTTCAAACATGATTATAAACCGCTCTGCATTTGCTAAGACGAAGCCTGCAGCGTAGTAAGACCTTCCGGGATAAACTATCCCAAAACGGCCCGGTGCATTAGCTTAGTTTTGTCCGGGTGACTATGTTTTTTGACATAGGCACCAGGATCGAACTTAAGCATATCTTTCGCTCGCGTTGCTGAGACTGAAGAATGACAATCCGATAACTCCACGAAAATAAGCAGCGAAGCACATATGCATGTTAGTTTTCCCAATTAATACTGTAGTTCAAAATATAAAAATACTCACTCGCCAAATTATTGATTTACACAGCAGTTGCTTGTAAGTCATCGTTTTTCTTGTCCTATGAACTATCTTTTGCTATGAGAGCTGTATACATTTTATTTTTGTCAAAATCATTGTTGCACACTGGCGCAAAAGCTTTCATTTCTAGCATCTTGTTAATCGTGACAGTGGAGACTCTCACTTCTTCAACTGTTTTGATTTTTGCTACGTTGGATGAGTCCTATCCATTACCAATCAACTAATAAGGTCTATAAATGTTAAAATTATACAATAAATAGATAGAACCCTTTTTTTACCTTCATGACTTGACTTTACTCGTTTCCAAGCGTGTGCGACAAACAGGTGTTTGCAAGCTGCCAATTTTAGAGATTCTCCACCGGCAGTGCTGACAGAATGTTCAGATTGCCTTCAAGTTACGGCCAGTTACGCAGACACCAGTTAAGCGATTGCTTCGCTAATCCAGTCCTCGTGTGTCCCATCCAGTTCTTATCTTCTTGCTCTCCCACCCCTTCCCCCCCACCGGTCCTCCGATCACCCACAACTCAGACGTCCCGCAAGACGCGCAATCTTCCCATTACGTGCCCCCTCTATTCGATACATGAATCTTGTTTTCTTGACGGAACATGTAAACATAAAGCTTTTACTTTGACCAAACAGCGTTGTAAACTACCAGTGAAGGCTTCTGACCACGAGCATGTCACGATGAGAAAAGAAGGGAATAAGTGTATAAGACACCCTAATGACACCAGCGGCAAAGGTTAGTACAATTTTTCGTTATTATTTTTTCTTTTTATCAAAGTAAAATGGTATTTAAAGTAATTGATAACAGCATAATGTTTCTACCGGAATCAAGAAGTCTTGCTCAACGGCAGCAATCACCTAGGCTCGTGTGTGTATTTGTAAATGTAACGCAAACACGCTAGACACGACAGGGGAAATTGACTGCTCGGGCCAGTGTTGGGGCCAGAAAATCTGTCCACCCCAGAATGTCGATAACTTGGAAACTCTCAATGATGTTTTCATGAAAACAGCTACGCTGAGCGCGTGGAAGTACTGGGAATCTGGACCTTCTGAGCGGATAAGTAAGTCTGCGCAGTGATTCTGGCGTACTTTCTTTATACATGGTGTATTCTCTATCAAAAAAAGAGCAGTCAGGAAATTTCCCTCGACTACCACAATATCTGTAGCTTGTGGCAAATATTACGCTTGTATACGTGCTTGGTGCTACTATAAATTTTAAAGAGAGTATAAATTTGTAAAAAAAAAGTTTATCCTATGTATTATATATATATATATACTGAACAATTGATTGATAAATATTTTAATATATACTAATTTTTCTAGTCAATCGTACGTGTTTGTGTACTTTTAACAATGACGTATACAGAAAATTTTTTCAGAAGTGGCGATTCACATGTGATATTAATTGAGAATATTCTAGCATTCTGCTTATATGTGTAGGTGTTATGTATATATGTATGTGTTGAAGTGAAGGAGGTATAGCAAGGGGTGAGCTCTGAAGGCCTAAGTCGTTGAATACCGGCCTACCACAGTTGTAGCAATTGCGATCCACTCCGGGTTACTCGCCGTGCCAAATATATATATGGCAGTAAAGAGAACGGCCGACGCACAGTGGTTCCAACGTTTTTTTGGTGTTAAAAACCGGCTACAGCCAACATTTCTGCACCGATTTTGAATTTTTTTTTTGTACGTAATCTTGAGAAGACTTTCAACTACTTATCTAGGCCCTTTTTAAAATTTTTTTTTTTTTGGAATTTATGAATTAACCTAAAACTTTAAGAAACTGTAGTTTGCCCTCATCATTCAACGACTTTAGACTTAAAATAATAAATTAAATTATCAAATCATACTAAAAGTCATAAGAATATATATATTTAGGTATTTATGTAGATAAAAGGTTATTTCCACATTTTAAGGTTATGTAAAAAAAAAAATTTGTAATTTTCATGAAATTATCAATGTTATATGGTTTTGCAGATCTAAAACGACACAGACACAATCTTTTTGAATTTATAGTTACAGAATTTACCTATATGTACTATTTCTTCTTTTTGAGACTTATAACCTAACCTTAAATGTTAAACATCAAAGTTTGTGCAAATAGTTGGACCATTAATTATTGTAAAAATTGAAAAAAATTATTATCAACACTGAGAATTACACAAACATATTTGTCTTAATATCTGTGAACCGAAACGATTGCTTTATATTCTGTAGGTTAAGTTATTTAAAGAAATCTAAGATTTCGTAATAATATCGATTTGATACGATTTCATAAATTGAAAATGGAACAGCACTATTTTCAACGATTTCAGTTATTTCAATAAATCATGGTAACCCATACTCTATTATAGGGCCCGTAACCTAACCCCAAATACTCTGAAATTAGATTTAATGCTAATAGTACGATCTTTATTTTATTTTGAATCGATAAAAAATGTTTAACATTACTCGAATTAATACTCTACTAATTGGATTATAGATACGTGTATGAGAGGTTATTTTTAATATGTTTGAGGTTATGTTACTTGAAAAAATCATACATTGAGCCATATGAATAACTTAATTTGGTATCATGGTTCTTAAGCGAAATAAAAACTATTTCCGATGATTTATAATAATGATTTGTTCTCATACCTACCAATATTTTATCAGCTGCACTTATAACTTAACCTCAAAATGGCATAAAACAAGAATTTAAGATTGTTTAACTAGCAAATCTGAATGTAATAATTATTTCAACAAATTCTAAGAATCTTAAAAAATAGTCTGAAAAATTTTGTGAAGTAATAAGTGTTTGTGATAAATATTAGTAATGCTTTTTTTAAATACTTTATTAAGAGCACAATAGTTTAATTGTATGATTGAATTTGTTGCTTGTATGTCACAATTAAAAAGAAAAATTACAAATACAGAAATAAATATCATACTGCAAAAAATACGAAGAGACCATCTATTAAGATTCTTAGGAATTTTTGAAATAATTGTGATATTGAAATGTGCCAATTTAACCATCTAAAAATTTCACTTCTTGCCATTTTGATGTTAAGTTATGAGTATACCTAATGAAATATTGGTAGATATAAGAAGGAATTATTATTATAAATCACCAAAAATAGTTTTAATTTCGTTTCAGAAATACAATACCAAATTAAGTTATTCATATTGCTCAATTTTTGATTTTTTCGAGTAACATAACCTTCAACATATAAAAAAGAACCTTTAATACGCAGATATATAATCCAATTAGTAGAGTATTACTCCGAGTAATGTTAAAAATTTTTTTTCGATTTAAAATAAGATAATGATCGTACTATCAGCATTAAATCTAATTTCAGATAACTTGATTTATAGTAACAAATCCAAATGACTCTTTTTCACATATGTTATAGTGACATCACATACACAAGGAGCATATTTATAGCTACGAAAATAGATAATCCTAAAAGGGATAATTCTTTTGAAGATTTTTATTTAAAAAAACAAATAAAAAAACGTGTAGATAATTTTTTAAAGTTCTACAAGACGGACCAAATAGAATTTTTTATGCAAAATCCTAATTATGTAGGTATCTGTAGAACGATAAACTAGCTCTTCAGTGTAGTAATAAGGCACTTCATACAGGTACTTCTCACGTAGTTACAAAATAGATTTAACTCTGAAAAACTCGTACTTAAAAACTGTACTACTCTGCTTTTTGAGACTGGGTATTCAGTATTTGCTTAAACTTTTACTTTAAATCTTAAGGTTTTGTATCTTTGCCACATTAAAAGTTCAACATTTCAACTGAATCATTATTGAAAATGTACAGTTGGACCTCTCTCAATTTTGGATCGTGATGAACAGTATCACTTTTGAATCACACTTATAATTTAAATAATATAGAATGAAAAGTTTTTTTGCCTTATGACTATGCTATCTAACCGATTCAATCCATGCCAATGTTTTGAGTCCCTAATGCTAGTGATATATTAAATAAAATTCTTACTTTTCAAATTTTAATTCTATATCAAATCATAGTTAAAGCATTAGTAAATAATTCTATAATTTCTATATCAAATATTAGTTAAAGCATAACGAAAAATTCTACTACGATTGAACATGTATTGCGGTAGACTATGTATGGAACAATAGTGTTTCTTAAATTCTGCGGTTTTTTTAAACTCAAAAAGTAGCTACAATAAAAGGAGTACTGTCTGTATTTTTAACGAGTAAGAAAGATTGCCTGATCAAGTTGATGCACTGCAACCACACACGTACAAAATTTTTAATGATAAGGCTGAAACAATTTATTTTAATATCTCATTTAGAATGCTTAACGGCTAGTGTGTTAATGTTGGATTTCAGCCTCTCTAAGGTGTCTGATATGTAAATACTCAATGTCCGCATTCGGAGATATCGGAGAAGATTTTGTTCCTGATAATACAACCTCAAAATGTGGGCAAGTGCTCTTATTTTGGAAGATCAAATGTTTTAAACATTTATTGCGTTGAAGGGGCACAATATCTTGTAATCCATTATTTTAAAACATTACAGGAAATGATAAGCGTAAGATATTTATTTATGTAACACGTGACAGGCCAGTTTCTCTATAGCTTAAGAAAAATAAGATAATCTTCTTGAAGTTAGCGTTTGTTTAGGATTCAAGTAAAATTTAGTTGCATTCATACATATGTGTAATATACTTTAAAAGACATATTGCTGATCGCTACTTTCTCACTCTAACTGTTCTACGAGTACTAATCATTACTTTGCAAAATGCAAACAAATTTTTTTTCTTATTTCAAGCAATGTTAATCTTCTCCTGAATTCACTTTGTTGTTATAATATTACTTTTTCCTTCGCCGCATACAAGTCAGTGCTTTGCGTAGCAGTATACGTATTTATAATTACACCGTTAAATAATTTACACATACATACATTCTTGCTGTGCGCTGCTCTGCGAAGCAGCTTTGTGTTAGTCCGCCCACAGCGCGTACTGCTATAGCAATTTGTTGCTCTTGCCACATATGTAAGGAGGCTCTACGCGCCACACCTTGCAGATTGAATCGAACTTAACATTTGTAAGACAGTATAATTAATAAGTTTGTTTGTCTTTGATCTTTATCACAGTGTTAGTGCTCTTTTGTTTCTGCTGCTTCGTGTACTTTGTAGTGCACGAAGGGCATTTAGTCACTGATCGTACCTAAGTCACTCTCACGAGCTGTGAAACCTTAACCGCGCCGTTCTTGCAACACAGTCCCCTACATTTAATAACAAACTTTTTGTCCTTCAAGCCAGATATACAGTGACAAGGAAAGTATACAGTGACTCAGTGTTGTGTTAAGTTGTGACACTGAGAACTTTACAACCTTTCAGTACATTAGTTAAGTGCTGATTCTTTCTAGTGCTGAGAGATTTATGAGCTCTCAGTGCACTTGGTCAAGTAGAAGTTTTACATCTTCTAGCTTGATTCTAAGGCAAGTTAAGCTTCTCTTTAGCTATTATTGCCTCTTGATTCGTCAGGGCAGGCAGCATCTTCATATTTTTCTACACGCGTCACTGCAGCAGCATCATGTTCAAGGAGCTAAGAACCTTGTTCAAGCGCGAGCAAGATCACGGCTAATGCTGAAACCAACCTTAAGAAGTTCGGCAAAGACAGCATCAACAGACCTGTGGTTGAGGACCTTCTGGATTATCTTTGCAGGAACCGAGATGACTTCTTGAGCAATCATCTCAAGGTGGTTCTCAATTTAACAGTGGACTATGATGAAGAGTTCATCTACCTTACTACGGACTATTACGGTCTTGCGGAAGAAGCATATCTCGTCTCAGCCACCTTCATCGCTGATAAGCTGCAGAAACTTTATCTCCTATCTCGTTAAGATACGGCTCCTCCTACGACAGTAAATTCGAGAAGCATGCCTGCAGTATCAGTGACAGTTTTCTCGGGTTGATTCTGCAATTGCCTTGAGTTTAAGGACTTCTTGTCGACAATTATTGTGAGTGAGACCCACTTGAGAAACCTCGAGAAACAGCATCTTAAAACCCACATGCAGGGTGAAGCCGCAGAAAGGATGAAGATGATCCAAGTTACAAAAGCCAATTTTAAGGTTGCTCGGAAAGCTTTTAAAGATCTCTACACAAACAAACGACATCTTGTTTTTACGCTAATACCAGATCTGCTTAATTTCCCTACCGTTACGTCAGAATCTGCTTTCGAGCTCAAGGCATTGCTTAATGCACAGTCAATGCCCTTGCAGCACTCAAGCATCTTGAACGCCTCACGGACCATTAGGATGACTTGATAGTTGCACTTACTGTTTGGAAGCTTGATACTCGGTATTTCCGTGAACGGGAGTTGTCAATCAGTTTAAACAGGATCCGAGTTCTTTCGATTTTCCGAGTTCAAAACCTTCATGGAACAGCACATCTCGATGCTTAAGATCATTAACACGACTATGAAGGTAAATAAAGTCAAGGACATGTCAAAAAGCCACTTCACGTTCAACCGGTCAGTCAATCGATTACAGTGCTTTCTCTGTCAAGAAGAATATTTTCTTTTACGCTATGATCAGTGTAAGTGCAGAAATCCACACGAGCGCAAACAATTTGTCGAAAGTAAAGAACCCTGCTTGAACTGTCTAGGCTCACACAAGCTCGCCGATTACATGTCCAGCAATCACTGCAGAAATTGTGCTGAAAATTATCATACGTTGTTGCACGATAATACATCATATACTACACACATTACGACAAACGACCCCCTGCCAACTGTCCATGATAGAACAGTCGATTTCATTGCCAAACTGGCCTTCAAGTGATTTTACCTTGAGTTACTAAAGGAATGGTTCCGAGCTGGACCTCCAGGAAAATCCATGGCTCAAGACGCTATTTTTGGATGGGCGAGTTCTGGCCCTCTGGATACATCAGTTACATTATAATCGCAATACGGTACATTTTTCATTGTTTAGTGTATGTGCCTGGTTCAAAGTATAGTGTAAAATGTAGTTTTAGTACGAAATGGGGAATGCTTTAATTTATTTACTGGAAAGTTTACAGCACAAGCCACAGGCAAAGGATGTAGCGAGATTTGTAAAAAAAGCCTTTACGATCAAGTTATAATTGCTCTTTCTCCTATCAAGGGTCCACTAGGGTTCCAAAAAGGCCTGACGTAGAAAATATATTTTGCTCCAGTCTTATTTGCAAAATAAGCAGGCAGAATGTTTAGAATTTGAGTAAAATTCACTCGCATTCATAAACTTGATTATTATACTTTGAAAGTCATATTGCCGATCGCTACATTTTTACAGTACCTGTTCTATAAGCACCGAGAGTTACTCTGCAAAATGTAAACAAAAATATTTTCTTATGTCAAGTAATGTTTATCTTTTCTTAAATTCACTTTGTCGTTCTGATATTACTTTTGTGTTAGCGTCACACAAGACACTGCTCTGCGTAGCCTTAGACGAATTTATATTCACGCCTTTAAATAATATACACATACATACATTCTGGTTATGCGCTGCTCTGCAAAGCAGCTTTGTATCAGTCTGCCCAGGGTGCGGGCGCGTACAGCTACAGCAACTTGTTTGTCTTGCCAGATATGTAAGAAGGCTTGACGCACGGTGCCTTTTATATCAAACCGAACTTTAACATTTGTAAAAGAGTATAAATAAGATGTTTGTTTGTGAAGTGAAAACTTCTTTAGCGGTGTTGCGCACTTTTTGGGATGAGGAAAAAATGATAAACTCGCGTCAGGTGAGTGAGCTCACGTGATGCTGATCGAAAATTCGTAAGATTGTGGGGAGGGAGAGTAGACTGCGCCGGCGCGGGCGACGCTGCGTAGGAGAGGAAGCAATATTTCCTTCTCTTTCTACCGCGCGGGGAGAATGTTTGGAGAGGAAGTAAATGATATCTTACTCTTTTTCTACGGCGCGGCGAATATATACCAGGCCTGTGGGTAAATCAACTCGAACCGTATACGTATACCTACGTTGTTTTACTTCACCATGTACTAAAGCGTATATATAAGTATAGTTTTTACTAAGTTCGGTTAGAAAAAGTCCACTTGCCTGGCCCACTGCTGGGGCTTACTCACGAGAAAGTGAGAAGCACTGTTTTTGACTGATTTTCGTCAAATACACGTGCGCAGAAGACGAAAAACAGTTTCTACGCATGCAAAGAGCACAGTCCATCGCGCACTTCGCTTTCTCAAAATTAAGCCCCAGGCCTGTGCCTGTGCCTGCTCCTGCTGCTTCGTTTAAGTGGTCCAAACGGAAAGAATTTCGGATTCGTAGCTCGCTGTACGCTACGTACAGTTGCAGTCAGCAGCTCGTCGCACGTAAACATATACATATGCATATATATATATATACACATATATATATATATTTATATACATATAAGTATATACATTTAATGATAAATTTGGTTTAACGATGTCAAATAATCGCAATCTTAGCACAACAAAATACAAAACTACGATTGATGCGGTCTTTATTAGACATTTAAATAGATTCGAGTCAAAATTGTTCGTTTCTTACTTCAGCTACCATAAACCTATTGTATCAGTTTTCGAGATT
>JAPYYV010008770.1:0-22225 GCA_030522625.1 Copidosoma aretas | reverse complement strand
TGATCTTTTAGGGACAAGTTTCATTATCAATTAATGATATGTCCGAGAAACTCACGTAACAATCGAGAAGGCATCAATCAGAACCTACAGTTTCTGGAGTACGCAGCCCCCTGGTAGCTCAATTGGCAGAGTAACTGTTCGGTACGCAGGAGGTTGTGGGTTCGAATCACAATCGGGGATAATTTTTTCTTTCTTGATTTTTGTCTTAATCAAACCTAGCCGGAATATTTTCATCAAAAAAAAAATTTTTTAACGTGGAAAAATTTTCCATTAATAAAAATATGGTTGTTTAAATATATGTATAGTGGCATTATGGTTGGGTGTAACAGTGTACACCTCCATTTGTGTTCGACTGTCTAAGAATGAACATGGATTGATAATTAAACTCGTCCCCAATAGACCACTGATAACTATTCTTACTAAATAAAAAATTGGAAGGATGCTTCTAAATCTACTAACTATGATAATTATGGCTTTAGATCACAGACATGCCTAGACGCACATTGCTGTCCGAGAGACTCGCGGAACAATCGAGAGGGTATCAATCAGAACCTACAGTCTCTGGAGTACGCAGCCCCCCGGTAGTCTGATTGGCAGAGCAACTGTCTGGTATGTAGGTATTAGTTAGTTTGGATCATACTAAGGGATGATTTATTCTTTCTTGATTTTCGTCTTAAATTAAACTAAATATAATATTTTTAATAAAATTTGAATTTTTAAGGCTGAAAAAATGTATCCAACATTAAAAATATGGTCGTTTGAATATATGTATAGTGGCATTGTCGTTGGGTATAACAGCCTAAACCTTTAATTCTATTCAATTATCTAAGAATGATTATTAATTGATGATTAAACTCGTCCCCAAGAGATTTCTGATAACTATTCTTACCAAATCATTAAAATTTTTTTATATTTTAGTATTAAAGAGAAACAATTTAGCATGCCACAGCAATACCTTAAGCGCTGTGTGGAAATTCGGTACAACATGAATGGTCTGCTTTCCATTAAGAACAATTTTTTGAAAGTAACTTTTAGATGAATAAAACATTTTTCTATATTTTATATGAGTCCTGAGGTGCGCTTCAGCACGTGTTTTGGGATGTTTTTATTTACAAAATCTTTTATCACTCGATAAAATGGCCGATTACCTTGGGGCCCTAAAGTGCTAATCTACTTAGAATTTTATAAGCTTGAACGCCGTATGTCGTTTGCCACGGAGAAATCGCGTTAACTTTTTATTTATAATGAACAACGTAAGAAAGTAATGCTTTTCATGTTATCTCGGAACATGAGACAATTTTCTCAGGTTGTTCATTAAACAAAAAGAGAATTACAGCACTTTCTCCATGATAAGCAGCATATAGCGTTAAAGCTTATGGAATTCTGAACAGATTAGCACCTTAGGGTGCTAAGGTCATCTGCCATTTTCTCGATTAATAAACGATTTTGTAAACAGAAACATCATAAAATATTTTTCTGAAGCGCTGCACGGCTTAGTACTCATTCACGAAAATGGCTTCTTGAATTTTCTTCTTTTAACATTTTCATCTGGAATTTTGTACTTACATTCTTAAAGGGTTAGTACACAATAAATTATTAAATATCTTTGATTTTAGAGAATTCGTCACACAATTATATAGATTAAAGTTGTGGTTTTAATCGTTTATGTGGTTGGAATTTTTTTGAGCATGCTACCAAATTAGCGACTTTTGGCAAAAACTGTAAGGAGCAAGATACTCTGGAAAACCTTTATAAATTTTTTTAATCTGTTTAGCTTAAAGTTTTTGAGAACTGTCGAGTTGAACGTATGTTCATGATAGGCCCTAGAATACATACGGCTGCTCAGTGTGACAAAACGCAAAAAAAAGGTGTCAAATTTATAGCTTTAACTGAATTTTGCTCCAAAAAGTTATTTTTAATTTGGTTTTACTTATCTCATCCTGTAGTCTCAGAATCTATTTACCTTGCATGCCCATGTTCTAATATGTATCGTGTAGCTGGCGTTGAAGTTGTCAGTCTACCCAAATCTGGTTGTTATGATGCAATTTTTAGAAATAATAAAATTATAGAAAATCCAAAAATAGTGTTTTTGGTGGTTTTTTAGGTCGCTGAACATAAAACTAACACTAATTTTGCAAAAACAATTGGTTTAAAAAAATTGGGCAAACCAAAATAAATGAAAATATTTTATTAAAATAAGTGGTGCATACTTTTTATGTTTCTAAAGTTTTTCTTTACGCATATAGCATTGATTTTGCAAAAAAATTCGCATGATAAAATTGGTCAAAGAAACATGAATTAAAAAATTTTGGAAGATAATCAGCACATACTTTCTATATTTTTAAGGACTTTTCTTTACGCACACGTCGATATTTCCTATGCAATGAAAATTTGTTCAAACTAATTGTTCAGGTAAATATAGAAAAAAATTACTGTTAACAAGTAATAAGTATTAACCATAGTTTTTAAGAGTGATACGGAATTCCAGATTGACAGTGCAAAAACTAGTGTTGAAAAAAATTGTTTAAACCATAATGAGATTCCTAGTTGTGTGCGACATTACAGATTAAAATAATAAAATGAATACTAAAAAGCAGTTTTAAAAGAATTTTTATTATGTGTTTCGGGTTTTTATAGCACATCATCTTTTATAATGAAAAAAATATCAGAAATTTAATTATTTTTCATCTGATGAGTACTCTGTTCATCTGCTATGTCCAGTAATAATGATCTTATTTTTTCGGTTAAATCTTTTTTTTTCAGCTTTTTGTGTTAATGACAGCAAGAGATCCGAATTCAGAAGCAGCCGATAGGACACATCCTTCTTTGCACAATGCTAACAGCAAAAATTTTTACAAACTTTAAAAGTTAATGTGAAAATTTATTGAATATCGCATAATAACTGTCCATGAAATTTTTTCTTGTATGTTAATGACACCTTAAAAACCGTAGTACATAATAGTAAGACAGCTGAATACAACCAAGTTTCCTTGTAAGTATGAAAAAAACCGTTCTGAATAATTGTAAGTAATTAAAAATACACAAGTATATAATTAGTGTTTACGAGTAGTAATTTTAGGGCCGTGGCGTAGGATCACCTGAATAATTAAACAAATTGTAAATAACTTTCTTATAATTTTTCTATTTGTGTTTAAAAATTATTATTTTAATAATACAGCTATTAATCCAGACATATAGACAAATAGTGGAGGCGCTGTCATAACAGTTGCATGCTCCCTAATATAGCTCTATAATGGTGCACTATTCATCATAAATTAAAGTATTAATTAGTAGTAATTCTTGATTGATTGTGTATTTTGTCGTCGAGTGGTCTTTTTGTATGTATAAATCTTTGAGTGTCACCTTTCTCCTGCCAGGGGTACCGCGGGTGAAATTACCAGCGTTTTCCTAACCTATATGGCATCCAATGTACGGTGTTTACTCTGCCCGGAAAAAAGACTCAATCTTACCTTCTAAAGCTGTAAAGTGTGAGACTTGTGATACTTATTATCACACCAGCTGCTCTGCGAGAGCGATGCCTAGAGAAGACGGCACTTTTGCAAAGTGTTGTCCTCTACCATCACCTAATAGCTCACCAGAGTGCACGGATTTAGGTAGTCAGAAGAAACAAGATAATACTATGCCTTTTAACAAAAGTATTCATACAGTCACTAAATACGTTCTTGATGAAGCTCTATAAGCTGTAAATATATAAGTTGCTCAACAAACTGGATTCCAAAATTGACACAATCACTGAGAACATCCGTCAACTCAAGGAATATGTAAACAACAGATGTGGTGCACTTGAATCAAATAAGTCTGATCTTGATTTGAGAACATAGAAAATTGAGGAAAAATGAGCACTTATTAAAAGAGACCTTAAAACTTATCTTGAACAGAAGCTGAATAATATACAATCGCAGTTTGATTCTCACTCTCACAGGAAATTCCTTTAATTCTATTGATATTGAGTTCCGTCTAACCTCACTTGAAAAAAAAACTAAGAGAAGCTTATCGTTGACCTTCAAAATAACATCATTACAGAGTTAAAGGATCGTGAATACAGAGAGCTCAATATTATTATATACAATGTCCCAGACACAAATTCTATTAAAAATGACAAACTAGCTACTGTTAAACTACCAGCCCCTTTCACTTTCAAAAATTTAAATATTTTTCAATTAAGAAAGTTTTTATCGGGTAAATTGAGGCCTGTACGGCTCTGCCTAGAATCTCGGGATCAAGTACACTGGATGCTACATAACATTCGTAGCAAAGAGCGTGAGGGCATAAAATGCCCCACAGATAAAGCAGAGAGAGAACGCTCATATTATATATGTCGCCTGACTGAACTAAAAAATAGGCAAAATATAGGTAAATCAGGACTGCGCATCAAGACTCGTCGAGGAAGGTCCACAATAATACAAGAAACCCAAGCCAAACCGTAGCAATTACAGGTAAGATACATTTAACACCATCAATCAGCATCTACCTTACATATCTATTGCCAAAATGTGCACAGCATTATAGGACAAATAAAAGACTTCAAAGATAAATTATTATGTTCACTCATACTCTATTCTTGTCACCTTGCATTCAAGGAACAAGTGTTTAATTTTACTAAGACTGAGTATACTTCAATCCAAAGAAGATTAATTGATACCCTATGCGAGTCTATATTTTCTCAAGAACTACACATCAACGTTATGGTAGAGAAATTCTACAACTTGTTACACAATATTGTGTCAAGTTATGTTCCAAAAGTATCTCACAGTGCAAATTTTTTTTTCAGTGTAGTTTAATAGTGAACAAAAAAGTGCAATTTTACCAAAAAAATTAATTATGGTTCATTTAAACAATATAGCTCGGTATATTATATTATTGTAAATCTTTAATTGATTAAACATGTAAAGAAGATAATCATTTTTTCATCGACAAAGATTTTCTATATTGTCACATTTATCCAGTAAACAGGTCATGATAAATAAGCTTTAAAAATTCGAATTATATCTATCGGATCAATGTTCAATCAATAATAACGTCAGGATTCATTTCACAACAGTAAGATGAAATCCTCTACTTGCTTAAGTTAGCTATTTATTATTTATAATTACTTATTATGTGTAATTCGACTGTTTTAACAGCATCCATCACAATGATAATATATATGTATTCTTACAAAAGGGCTAAAGCCCACGTATATAATAAAATAAAATAAATCAATAAATAAATATATAAATGTATCGATATTTCTCTCATTTCTTGAATAACCTCAACTTATCACCCGATAAAACCAATGATTCTTTATTTTCTGGAAATGGAGCTAAAACTCTCCTTTTGTGGCCAAATAGTATTTGTAACATCTTCAGAATAATTGGGCTCTCCTCCTAAGGATAATAAATTGTACAGGTGCTGTTAGGAACTGTGAGGGAGGCCTTAGGCTGCACTCTACTGAACTTGGTTGTTTAAGGGATATATTAAGAAATGTGGGAGTGGGGGCGGTGAAAGGGGTGGGGTAATAGGCTACGGCTGACATAGGACGACTTTGGTCTTCCTTCCTCAGGATTTGAAAATGTAGAGGGTGGTTAAAAGGCAGTACGTGATGTATCAGGAATATGTAATAAATTAGAGTAACGGAAAAACTAAGCAAATTTTACCTTGTATGGTGAAGGGAGTGCGCAGGGGGTTTAAAAGTGTGTAAAGGTAGTAGTAAATTGTAAGGGTGTTACCATAAGTTTGTTTTGGTCAAAATAACAAAAAAGACGGTCGTATTTTACTTATTTTTGGGGAAAATGGGTTTGGGAGGTGTGGGTGGCTAGAAGGGTTGGAGGGTAGTAGGTGGATAAGTTACTAAACCGACCAAAATTGTCACATAAAATAGTAATATATATATACACACACTAGTAGAACTTTGCCCCCTGAGCGCACTGCGGGCCGACCCCCCTATTTCAATGTTTTTAATCATATGTCTAAATGATAAAAACGAAAATTTTTTTTTTACACACGTATGAGTAATTACAACGAATTTTTAACATTTCAATTTTCAAAAGAAAAAGAAATAAATTCTAATGCATGCTAATAAGAACTAGTATTCTTATTTCTATGCACGGCCAATAATGGGAAAAAATCCACGTCACTCATATTTAAAGACTCATTCGTTTTGTTGGTAACAAATTATAAACTGGAATATAATAACTTGTCATTTTTGTTATTTAGTAATTATAACCGTATTAGTTGCCTTATTCTAAGAATAAAATGTTTCCATACACTTTTCTGTAAGATGCTTTATTTTTACGTAACAAATAAAAGAACTTACTTAAAAAAACTATTTAAACTTAACGTAACTCGTGATCTTGTGATTTCTCAATCTTTGATGGACTGTTACTAGGAATTTGAAACAAATCCACTTATCGGATAAAATAAAAGTACGATTTAAAGGATTTGATTCAAGCTTTATTGCAAGAATACAGAAAGCCTAATATCTTTCTATCCTTCTTAGCTTTAGCCATTTCAATTATTGCTCAAAACGATAAGATCTGTAAATTTTTAAAGGATTTTGAAAGTCACATAATTTTTTTTCGATACAATTTCACGATGAAGACTGTTGATATTATTTTTCTGAGAGTGCATGAAGTTGCTCACGCAGAAAAAAAGTGACTTTGAAAATAAATTAGGATTGTACCTCTTAAATTAAATGATTTTTAGTATGAGGTATGTGCTATAGAACGATTTTAAAAGTAATATATATACAAAACGGTGGGTAGCTTAATATGAAGGCAATGATTATTGTTACAGAAACAGTTAAAAGCCTCTTTGCGGATATTTTCGAACATTTAGAAATCAATTATGGATATAGGTTTATGATAAAATATGATAGTAAAATTTTTACTTAATATCTATAAATGAGAATTTTGTATAAAAATTTTTTTTTTGTTCCAAATAAATATTAATATAATTCTACATTTCCCCTTCTTGTCTCATAACTATGCAAAATCCATACCCCTAAAATAAATACCTATCTTATTTTCAATAGAATTTGATACGTAATTGATTAGACATACTTCGACATATAAGAATTTCTTTTTTGATTGACATAATATTACAATTTATAACGCATAACACATCATTGAACTTTTAATCTCCACTCTGTAGTGCCTTATTGACCTACATGAAATACATATACATTCACATAAATCATCTTCCTCCTGCATATTTCTCCATCATCTTTTAATCCTATATTTGTGACTGATATTATTATTATGATCTAATTTGCAGCTTTTTTCCCTCTCCACATAGCAATATGTGCTTTTATAATTCTTTGTCTCCTTAATTGTAGAGCCTACAGTCTTTGACTTAAGAACTTTTTTATGGAGTTTTCAATTACCATATAGTTTTTCTGTTTTCTGATTAAGGTGGCTCATCACCCTTGCACTATCTACTTGTGTGACATCAGACTACCCCACCTGAAAACATCGAGTAGCAGGCCTGACGTGTGTACCTATGTATACGAATCCGTTTGTTTACGTGCTGAGGTTAGCTATCGCTCATCGCAAACACGGTCAACTTCTCGATTTAATATTTTCTAATATTGCCTGATAAACCCTAATATTCTTTACGTCATTTTAAAGCTTACGATTATTTCTTTTTGTACCTAGATTTTTAATAAGAGTTAAGGTATATTGAGGGAGATATGTGAACATAATTAATCAATGTTTAGTAGTCTCCATGCACATGCATGTTAAATGTCAATTTTCAAGCAGCTCGTTTGCAAAAATTTGCGTGGTGATATGGTTTGAAATTTTTAGAGATTATTCGTGCAATATCGAAGTACAAATCCTCTAAGTTTTGGTATACTTAAGGTAGTCTAATTTCGTGATGTGCCACCTTAAAATAAGTCTTTCTTTCCTTTCTAAAATCATCATGGATTTTCTTAAGCTTATTTTTCTTTGTAGTTCTTTTTATAAGTCTTATCGTTTTCCGATCTTTTTTTTTAAATATAATACTCTCACTTCTATGCCTATTAAGTATGATTTGTATTGATCAAGTAGGTTGATTCTTCTATCAAGCATAAATGAGGCTACTTGCCCTAGTACATTTTATTATTTGCAAGTCTGATTCCTTCTATCTTCTTATGCCTATTTCAAGGCATACTCTATCCGACTCTGTTTCTCATATAAGTATGCATATTATGATGTGTTCTCATTAAAACTTAACATAATATTTGTGAATTTGAATCTATTTTTTCTTCTTTTCTTCGCCTTCCCTATTACCGAATCCATGCTTACCCTGCCTTCCTTCAATTTTTATACATATCCTTGTGTCTTTGCATGTATACCTAACTTCATATTTTGAATCTACATTCTATTTTTTCTGCGTTTCTTTTTTTTCTTTTGTACACAAGTGTGCCATATAATTTTATCATTTAAGCCACAAAAAAATAATCTTTTATTCAAACTTTCTACTTGAGCTCTTTTGCTTAAGCGTATAACTGCTTTGAAAGCCCTTTGCACCCTATTTGTCGTTTTCCTCTGTACCACCAAATTTTTTTTTTGAGAACCACACTTCTGGGTTCATTTCCTAGATCCTAGATCCCCTTTTATTTCTAAAAACGAGCATTTTTTTTATGTTTACTAGAGTCTTTTTTTAATACTATATTTATCTTAGTCATTCTGCATTCTTTTTGTGTCTTAAAAATTCTCGGTGCCTAAAACAACGCTATCAGATAATTTAAAACAGTGAATTTCAAGTTTGCCTACTGTTACTTTTTCTGTATTAATTTGGATTCACTTATCGTCTAGATTCTATGCAAACAAACTTTAAAGTACCAGGCCTCATTGGCATCCTTGCCTTAACTTTTTCATAGTTTTGAATAAATTCTCTAGCTCCTGGCCGTAATTTACTGTTTTTTTTGTGTATTCTTAGACTTTTTTAAACATTTCTGTTATTTATAAACTTCAGTTCCTTAGATCTAATTTGACTCAGAACATTTTTCTATGCAACAAGTAACTGAGACATCTAATGACTTGCTCTTTTGTCATAATTTAAATGAATAATTTATATCAAAAGACTGAGAGATTAAAGCATAACTATTCAATCACTAACTTTCTTATTTACATCATTGGGTCAATATCTTGTCATTTTGTTAACTGTCTTTTCAGGATCAGAGAATCTATAATTATACATGTACATAAAGTGAATACGTGACGTAAGTGAAAAATTACAATATAATATAAGTAAGAGATGTAGCGAAATACTTTTTCTAAAAAATTAATTAAAATTCATTATATGGATGGGAAAATAATACGTTGATTGGGACAGTCATGTCAAACAAAAGTAACATCAGAAACAGAATCATCATCATGCTCAAGGTCCAAAACATCAAGAATCGAAGTATAAAACGAGAAAAACAACTCTTCATCGTACAGTCATGAGCGAGAAGAAAACATCAAGGGTGTACTAATGAAACTATTTGGAAAATTCGCGTTTGTATCTGTTATGCTCCTGATCAAGGACCGCCCTACCCTCGCATTTAAAACCTTGCAAGCACTGAAAGGAATAAGAATATAAGGCCGTCTGGATGTCATTATTGCTGATGCAATACTTGTGCTCACGAAGACGTAAACATAGGTGTCTCTTACTTTGGCCCATATACGGCGCACAAAATTTACACTTATTCATGTAGAGAATGCTACTTTTTTGCATTTTATTTGTTGTATCCATTTCTAGTCTGATTATGTTGGTTAGTTTACCTAATGAAGTGAAACAGTATATTTCGTACCTGGTGGCGCATGTCGCCAGGGCGATCCCGGGCCCGAGGGCGTTTGCGAAGCCACGCCCGAGGGGAGGGACTGTTGTGATCGCCCTGGTTGGATGCGCACCAGGTGCAAACGCTATTTTTCCTACCGAGGGCGCAGTAAACGACCAAAGGTGACCAAAAACGCGCCAAGGTAGAAAAATTGCTTTTATATTGTATCTAAGTAAGAACCTACGGATAGTGTTCTTAATAGGTTGGAAATAAGCAATTACCAAGAAGGTAATCTTGTGCGAAGATGAAATACTAACGCAAACTGAACTGCGATCCAGACTGTTAGAACTATGTAATCCCTCGGAAGTGCGTAAATGACGATTGAGAAAGCTAATTTTTGCCATAATGTATTTATAATAAGGAGATGGGTAATCATTAGAAATAAGAATTTGAAGTGGTGCAGTAATATTTTTGAACAAAACATTGGGTCCGACATTTTAAAAATTTTTTCGATAATTGAAAAAAAATAGCAATTTCCTGGCATACTGAATAATGTGAAAAGTAATTAAGTAACCTGACAGATGCAGCAGGTTTTTTATTTAAATCGATTGTACTTATAGAATTTAGAAAGTGCGTACTAAAAATATCTAAGAAAGGAATTGAATTATGAACTTCTCATACGACTGTAAACTGTACGAAGGAGTTGTAATTGTTGAAAAGACTAAGGTTGTTATCAATTTGATCTGTTTTTATTACGAGCAAGCAGTCATCAACATATCTTATGTAAAATATGACACAATCCCGACATCTACTTAAAATTGAGGTTTCCAAAAACTCCAGGATAATCTCCACGAACCATAAGGAACTACAACCTACCGTTGGAGTACCACAACACTGCTTATAAATATGACCATCAAATGAAAAATGGTTAGAGTTAATTAAAAAATATATACCATCCATGAATTCTATTTTGTCTATACCTAATCAATTGATGAAATTGTTGATTTTAGGAGAAACACAACTTTTGATCATAGTGAAAAGTAAATTAGTGTATAGGGATACTACGTTTAAGGAGACAAACGAGAACCCGACAGAAATCAAGCTTTTAATCTTCTCTGTGACATTGTATGCATTTTTTACAGAAAATTAGGATTCGCTGATAAATTTAGTGAAAAATGCCAAAAGCCTCTTATTTAATTGATACGTGGGAGAGCCAATAGAGGGCACAATCAGCCTTACGAGGAAATAATCCTTATAAGCCTTGATAAGGCTTTAGATAGATGACTACCATTTAAATAAGTAATTTCTGGTTCTAGGATTTCTGTAGCACAGAAGATGCCCCAGTCCTACCATTGACCAATCAACTTTTTGACGGAACAAATCAAACGGAAAGGATTTTTTCACCATCATTGTTATTAAGCTGAGTATAATACAAATCATTAGTTAAAATAGGGTCGACCTTACAACCATATTTTTCTTATACAACACAACAGTGGCACTACCTTTATCCGCTCTTGTGACATACAAATGTGTATTATCTTTTAGGAATTTTTTAGTCAAATTAATTTTTTTTTCAATTGTTTTATCAAAAAAAGAATTCCTAGAGTTATTTACCATTTGTTTTTTTAGTTGATCAAGACACAACTTTCTTACATCCATACAAGCTTCCATGTCGATATCATTTATAGCTAGTGTGCATTCCAAAGACTTTAAAAACTTAATTATGATGTGAGATCCAAACAAGGGGTAACATTAAATATTGCCCCAAGCTTAAGGGTAAAATCAACATAATTGAAAAGTACATCTGTAAGATTTTGAAAGAAGTTATAATTACAACCACCTTTTGCGAAATCGTTGAAAGCTACATTTTTTTCTTTCTAATCATCCGTAAAAGATAATTTATTTGTCTTTAAAAAGTTGTGATTTATTGCGTATTTATTTAAATCATAAGTACAAACATGGATAAATTTGTTTTCTAATTTGTGTTTTACACTATTAAATGGTTCAAGATACATAAAAAATGAAAAATTAAATAATGCAAAACAAAAAGCATGACGGAAGAACTGAATTAATTTATCTTTACACCATCTCTTTCTAGCTAAAACAATATGCATATATCTGTGGCAATCTTTTATTTTTGTATTAAAGATTGAGGTTTTGACCTTTTCAGCAAAACGAAAATGTTCTTTCATCGAATGGACGGTTTTAAAAAAGAAAGAATTGAGATAACGCATACTCTTACGTATATATTTAGGTAAAAATCTGTATGATCTACATCTTAAAAGAAAAGTGTTATGTGATCTTGTACTAGACAACTTATAAAAGAGATAAATGTACTGTGTACATAAATTAAGCGTACGAGTCCAAAATGTTTTCAATGCCAGAAAAAAGGGGTAAATGATAAAGAGTATCAGCATTCGACCTGTGTGTTACTGTTTCTCGAATAACATTTACTAGATTGCATTTCGGGGAAAGGATGTAACAGTAGTCCATGATCTTCTTAGCGCCTGAAGTGTCCTTAACGCATAAGTCAATCCTCCAAACCATATGCTTAGAATCCTTAGTAACCACAACGTGTAGTAAGAACAGACTGATCTTTAACCACGTGTGGATAATAAACAAATAACTAGGATATCTTATAACTTGCTCCTTTTTCATAATTCAAATAAATAATTTGCACCAAAAGACTGAGTAATTAAAGCATGACTATTTTAGTACTATCTTTTTTATTTACATCATTGGATCGATATTTTAACGTCTTACTGACGGCCTCTTTAGGTTTAGAGAATGTAGGCCACAGTAAAAGACACTTATGTATACGTCTTCGTGAGCACGAGCGTTGTATCAAAAAATAACGACAGCAGGTACATCTTATATTCTTATTTCTTTTAGTACTTGCAGGGTTTTAAATGCGAGGATAAGGCCTGGTGGTCCTTGTTCAGTAGCATAAAAGGTACAAACGCAAACTTTTCGAAATGTTTCATATTTCCTCAGTAGATAATAAACTCAATAGACAATTAGATACGCAAAAACTTTATAAATTATACGAAATTTTCCTACATCAAACTAAATATAAAACTAGGATCAATTTATATTTTCATTGCTTTCTATATTTCGATTATCTTTTTCGAACCGATTACATGTAGACAGTACTAAACCTTTTTACATAGTAGACTTTTAGTTTTTTTTCGTTTTATACTTTAACTCTTGATGTTTCGGACCTTAAGCATGATGATCGTTCTGTTTCTGATGTAACATTTGTTCGCCATGACTGTCAGAATCGACATTCTTTTCCTACCCATATGGTAAATTTTTATCAATTTTTTTTTTTAAGTTTTTTGCTACATATTTTACTTACAATAAATTGTATATTTTCACTTTTGTAACGTATTTACTTTATGTACATGTATAATTATACATTCTCTGATCCTAAAGAGGCCGTTAGTAAGACGGCGTAATATTGATCCAATGATGTAAATGAGAAAGTAAGTAATGAAATAGTCATGCTTCAATAACTCAGTGTATTGGTGTAAATTATTTATAGCTCTTATAATGTTATCAAATTCTGTTAGCAAGTATACAAAAGCAGCATATAATTTATTGACAACTCCCTCTAGCTCATTTTTAATTAAATTTTTTAGTACAAATATATTGTATCTTGTTCTTTCTTTTGCTCTGATGCAAGATTAACTCTCTTTTATCATTTTTTACTGCTCTACGTCATTTTCTACTTTTGAAGCGATTATATATGCTCAAATCTTGTATGCTACATTTATGGAGCCACTCCTTTGTAGTTTTAACGTCCTTTTTTTTCTCCCCTGCCTTGAGAATTTGATATGTTCTTGCTATTTCCCCCGCTTTGATAATACATGTGTTAGTCTATATGCTGTAAAGTATGTTTGTCGAATCAATCATTTAAATTATTTGCAGATTCTTGAAACACTTTTTCATAATTATGTCCTCTCCTGCACCTTTTCTGTTTTTCTATTTTCACAAGACAATATTTTATTCAATAATGGACATATTATTATACAAATTCTTTTAGACTTTGCTGTTGATTAATATACTTCTTTATTTGTCTTCCGTACAGTATACATTATTGTTGTCTTTTGACAAATTTATGAAATTATTCTTTAATGCCTCTTTGCTAATACCATCACGCTTTTTTTCATGTTCTAATTTTTTAATAGCTTTCCAAAACTTATTTAAATTTTGCTTTCTGCTTCTTTACTTAGTTTTCTCAGGCTTGTCTCATTTTTCCATTTCTTATCATTCTGTCTATGCTTTTTGAGTTAGTCTTCAAGTCTATTTGTACTTTTTTTTGTATTTTTTAGTATGATTTGATTTTACCTATAATCTGTATTTTTTGCTCAATTATTGTAGAATCCTATTTATCAATTTGCAATAATTTATCCTTATAGATCTTATCATCTTTTGTTTCTCTGCTACGTGTGTAATTACATTACGTAACCCTTCCTATTTTTTTTTATATTTATTCCATATGTGTATTCGCCTACCTGCGCGCTCTGCTCGCCAACCTACTAATTTATATATTTATTATATGAATCATGTTATTAATTAGCATATAAATATTTTCAAATTTTATAACAATCGGAATTACCCTCAGATTTATTAAATAAGCTCAAAATAGCTTTATTTTTCAATGAAGAAAATGATGGTCAAAACATATTTTGATTTATTTTCAATTAAAAATACTTTAATTCCTTTTTCTCTTTATAATGCTCTTTAAAAAATATTCCTTTCAAAAAAACTATAAATTTGAAAAACATAACATTGAAAAAAACTATTACTTGGACAAGGACTTTAGACACATGCACAGACGTAATTTATTGTGATTTCAGATAACAAATAATCACGTTCCACTTGGCATATATCAGCAATTGCATTCATATTAAATATGTATAGTACAATTTATTAAGGTTAACTCACTCGCTCTTTTTTAAATAAAATTACCATTTATTTTAACTAATTATAGAACAACTATAAAAGCTATAACAAATATAAAAACAATCGGGATTATTAGTAAATTTTATCGCTTTCATACTGATTATTATAAGATTATGTATGCACTTGTATTAGTTTATGAATTCTGTCGATTTATTGCGTGTATGCTCATTTAGTGTATTGAGGTACAAGTTTGTCAAGTTACCAAATGCGCACGCGTGCCATACACTATTATATAGTAAAGGTGTATGGTATAATGCTGACTATGCGTGGGTTGATGTGGTGAAAAGGGGTAAGTGGGGCGGCAACAAAGAAGGGGTTCGGGGGGCGCAGCCCCCTCAAGTAAAAAAAAAGTAGAGAAAAGAATCATTTAAATATTTAATAAAACTTTTTCTAATTATTTGCATAACCAATCATCATTATCATTACTATTAATTATCATAATCACATCACTATCACGATCATTATCATTATTATTATCATTAACGTATGGTCCGGGAAAATATTAATCTACGCACCGTAATCGCTACAAACTTGATGCAAGACAGGCCGGTATGTACTATAAGAATTGTTTGCGTACTGTATACACATTTTATACAATTAACACTATTTGATTTAAAAAGGTATTATAATATCTATTGATATTGCGATTTTTTTTCAGCTTAAGTGACTCCTCCCTGTATATAATATTTTGATTACGTTAATTTTAATATTTTGTTAATAGGAACAAATTTTTGCTACTCGATACATGTTAAAATTTGTAGATGAAATTTGAAAAAATTATTACAGACCTAAAATTTGTTATATTAAAGTAATTTAATCTTTTTATACACTTAAGCCTAATTATTTTTTGTTATCACTTATAGCTAATGTAATTCGAATTTATATTTAAAATATTACAGATATAAATAGTAAAAAATTAAGCATCGGCCAAATAATTTTTTTTTTACTTTATTAGGATTTAGAAAACAAATTTTTTTGAATAACTATAAAATTATACAATAAAGTTGAATAGCATGATTATTATTTAGTAAAAAACTAAATTGTTGAATCATTATTGAAAATCTTATTATAAACATTATGAATAAAATGTATCAGAGGCCCATTGTAGTTTTTCTACTGAAAGTTAGTACCTTTATTTACCGATAAAATAGAGTAGCGTTTCTGCTGTGCTGAAAACCAATACATACACGTAAGAAGTTAAGATTTTATATATCATGTTTTCTTTTGAGGAATTATTTTTGTAGCTCATTCTCCAACCTCTGATCAAAATTAATATCTATAATGATCAAATTAAAATAATAATTTTTCACATAAGTATTGCTTTCCGTGCTAACGCCCCTTATAGTGATGACTGTTGTTGTTTTGGTAATTAGGACTATCTAAGAGAAACCAAACTGTTTTAAAACAAACTGATTTTCGACCAATCAGCAGCCAGATATAAAAAAATTGTTTTTATCTAAACTAGAAATATCATATGTGTTTCCACATGGAATCGCATATGTCAGTACTAATCTAAAACCCTTTATGTATTGCCATACGTAATACCATATGTATTGCCATATGTAAGCACAAATGGTTTTACATAAAAAATTTCATCAGAATGAAGTTCTATATTTTAGGGTGGTTTTTTTCAGTAAGTCATAAAAATTAAACTAATATTTCAAACTTTAATTAAATTTCTAAAACCTATAATTTATTAAAAGTGTGAATAGTCCATATCCAAGCAACAGATAGTGGAGTAATAACTTACAATGAAACTGAAAACGTTTTTTCGCCGGGAGCTGGAAGGAGGTAGTGAACAGTCTGGCAAGGGGCCTGGGAGGGTGGAGGGGGTATAGTTAACCCAATTTTATGGGGGTAACATTTTACGATAAAAGGGAATAAAATTTATCTTTTTTAGGGGGGGGGGGGGGGGAAGAGTAGGGGGGGTGAAGGGGGGCTAGTTTTTGGCCTGAAAACTTACAACTATATATTATAGTAAGATATATATATATATCTACGTATATACATATACTAGCGGGGCCTTGCTTCCTACGCGCTCCGCGCGCTTACCCTCTAATCGAACAAAAACAAAAAGACTTTTTTTATTTAATTCTTGATGTATATATATATATATATATATTGTATTTTTGGAATTTTATTATTAATAATAATTTTTCTTACAACTCTATTAATTTTTTAATTATTATCTTTTTAAATTATATACATATTTAAAAAAAAAAATTTTTCTTATATTTTTATAATTATTAATTTTTCTTACAACTTCATTAATTTTTTAATTATTCTCTTTCAAATGAAGATTTTTTTTCCCAGTATTGACCAATATTTCTGATTTTTTTTTTATATCCTAAAAATTTTATGGTGTTATTTAATAACTCTGATCCCCTTGTATTTACATTATTTGCCAGAGATTTTAAAAAGTATACAATAATTACTATTTTTTTTTGTTTGTCGAACTATCGTATGAGATTAATCAAATAATTTTTTTTTTTTTTATATGCTGCTGTTACTATATGGCTAGAAACATATGAATACATGAATTATTTTAGGTAAAGTTGACCATTTTGCAGGCTGAAACTGGCCCGACTTTTAGAACCTGGCTTTTGCCTAAAGTATCCTGTTAGCCAACCACGCTGGGTCCAAATTTTGTGATTCAATTGGTGCTTCATATGAAGCTATTCATAATTGACATTGTTATTATGAACGTTCACAATTAAAAGTTGTGGCTCGACAGTCGATAAAGACAGGTTTAGGCACTAAAGCTGACTTTAAGGTGACAAATAGATATTAACGAGCTACAATAGTCAAGTTTATGTATTTATTTATTACCTTAAATTCATCATCTCTAAGTTACGAATAGCGTTTATGTTTGGATAAACTTTTTCTGGTAAATTTAAGGTTCTTCTGCACAACGTTTCATTAAAATATTTTTTAATCTCCTTTTTTTTTATAAATTGAACTTAAGGTCGTTCTGCATAACCTTGCGTTTGAAAATTTTTAAAAATTTTCCTGTACAATAAATGTATCTCTAAAATTTATTAATTTTCAAAAAATTGTATCTAGGACTTATTTTAACCAACAAAAATAATTTCTTGAAATAAATAAATTTTTCTTTGACATTCCTTGCTGTAATGTCTACCTACATCATTGTGACCAAATTTTTTTTTGTTCAAAAAGATGTCTAACAATTAGTATTACAACCTTTAAATTTATTCCCAAGATATTCTTCAAATAATTCAGAAAATATTTTTGCTTGGATGTCGTAAACTTCATAAAAGTCAAAATTGACTTACAGTTTAATAGATTATTCCTTACACTTATAAAAGTAACCTCTTGAACATTGATTTTTCTACCTACTCATTCCTGCAGGTTATGGTGACAAATAGATATATATCAATTACAATAATCAAGTAGATGTATTTATTTGTTATCTTTAAGATATTCCTAGTATTAAATAGTCTCTATATTTAGTCTGGCACTCTATGAAGTGCTCAACGCGTAAGCATAACCACTTGAGGCCGTTATAGTGAGAGAGAGTTTAAATATGCGATCCTCTCGCTCCCTCTCACAGCGTTCTCAAAACGGAAACCCACTTAGTTGTAACTGTATGCTAAAGTACCATATATATACTTTATCATACAGTTACAACTGCACTAAGAGAACGTTTATACTAATGCAGGGCCAACTGTGATCCTGAAGCGTACATACATCGTGGAGCTAATGCTCTACCAATTTGAGAGAGTAGCCGTCTCAAACGGTGGAGTATCTACATTATCAGGTAAGATAACAGCTATACTATATAAATAGGTACAGTCAGTATCCTAGTAAGCTGGTAGCGCTTCTTACACTATTTCATATCGCTGCTGCGCCAAAAGGAAGAGCAGCTCACTCAAGTTGTGAGAGCACTGCTAATCCACAGTATGGTATATCAGCCGTCTTAGTTGGCACTTCAGCTGTGCCAAAGTTGTCTCAGTATGGGTGGGTATCCGTTTTGAGAACGCTGCCCTCTTATTAGCTTAAATGGTTACGCGTTAAGGTCCATTTTCACACACAGTAGAATCCAGCGTCTAGCGCGTAGCGTATTGATCACGTAACATATCGAGCGTACAAACTAAACAGTGTTCAGTTTATGTGCCTTACTAGGATCAATACTTTTCTGGGTAGGTTACGAAACATAACCTCGTTTACTTTCCGGTAACTTAAACGTGGCGGAAGATGTATTGAAGACTTATTAAATTTATCGACTAGTAATTCAGTTGACATTCGGAACTTACCCTTTACCTGCGCATCCCTGCACGTTAAGGTGACAAATAGATATATACCAGTTACAATTATCAATTATATGTACTTATTTGTCATCTTAATATCATCCTCTGTAAGTTTTGAATAGCCACTAAGCATCGTCCAGCGCGTAGCGTATCGTTCACGTATTATATTGAGCGTACAGACTAAACAGTGTTCAGTTTATACACCTTACCCAAATCTTAACTTTTCTGGGTATATTCTAACACTTATCCTCGGTTACTTACCTTTAACTTTAACGTGACATACGATTTATTCAGGACTTATTTAATTTACCGATAAGTAACTAAATTGACTTTCAAAACAAACCCTCTACCTGCCGATCTCTGCACGTTAAGGAGATAAAGAGATATATACCAGTTATAATAATGAATTAGATGTCTAAAAATAAGTATTATAACCTTTTAAGTCATTCACAAGATAATCTTTAAAAACTTCAGAAAATAGTTTTGCTCGTATATCTTAAACTTCATGAAAGTCAAAATTTTCTTACACTATGAAAGATTTTTCTTAGACTTATAAAACTGACCTTTTTAAAATTGATTTTTCTACCCACTCATCCCTGCACGTTAAATAGATATGTATTAATTACAATAATCAAGTATATGTATTTATATGTTATCATAAAGTTATCCCCAGTTTTGAACAGTCTCTATACTTATGCGGCGATCCCATGTAGCGCGTAACGCGTAGGCATAACCAGTTGAGCCCGTTAGAGTAAGAGAGAGTTCAAAAATGCAATCCTCTCACTCCCTCTCACAGCGTTCTCAACACGGAGACCCACTCAGTTGTAACTGTATGCTAAAGTACTATATATAGATATACTTTATCAAGTTTCAACTGGTTGGGTGTTCGTTTTGAGAACGCTTCCTTCTTATGAGCTTAAATGGTTACGCGTTAAGGTCCATTTTCATACACGCTAGAATCCAGCGTCTAGCGCGTATCGTATTGGTCACGTACCCAACAAACAGATTTGTCTAAGATTTCTGAAAGCTTTATTTTAAATGATATCTTGAGGCTGGTATTCAAGACACATAAAAGATTTCTTTCAGAAATCTTAGACAAATGTGTTTGTGGGGTAACATATTGAGCGTATACTGGACGGCAAGATATTCGCGACCCCCACCTCTTACCAGTTGAGTACCGCTGCCTACGCAATTAGCGTATGTGCAGCAGTGTTTAACTGTTAAGTGGGGTCATGAATATATTGCCGGCCAGTGTACAAACTAAACAGTGTTCATTTTACACGCCTTCCCCAAATCTTGACTTTTCTCGGTAGGTTCCGAAACTTAACCTCGGTTACATACCTTTAAGTTAAACGTCACATATGATTTATTTAAGACTTATTTAATTCCCCGATAAGTAACTCAGTTGACTTTCGAAACCAGCCGTCTACCTACCCATTCCTGCACATTAAGGTGACAAATAGGCATATACCAGTTAAAATAATCAATAAGATGTATTTATTTTTTACATGAAAATCATCCTCAGTAAGTTTTGAATAGCTACTATGCTTAGGCCTTGGTCCCATGAAGCACGTCACGCCTAGGCGTAACCTTTTGAGCCCTTGAGAGTGAGGAAGAGGTCAAGTACGCGAAACTCTCTCTTCCTCTCATGATCTTAAATGGTTACGCGGTACGCTAACCTTAGATAGGCTTTTCTGATATATTTTAGGGCCTTCTGCACAACGTTGCGTTCAAAAATTTTTCACATTTTTTTTTAATCATTTACCTTTAAGGCCTTGTGCTCAACTTTGTGTTCAAAAATTTTTTTAAGGCTTTTTCTGTATAAATGTATTTTTAAAATTTAATGATTCAAAAAAAAAATTTTTTCATTTTCATTTCAATGAATAAAACAAGTTCCTTAAAATTCTTGATAATTTTTTTTTTAATTTCTTGCATTAACCTAATATCCTCCTACACACGTATTGGTTTTATAATTTTTTTTTTTTTTTAAATGATGTTTTGATATTATTATTCGAATCCCAAAAGTCATTTACAATATATTTTACATAACATTAAGAAAAGATGTTTGCTGTGATTTCCTAATTTTTATGAAAATAAAAACTTTCTTACTGTATAATGCATATTTTCATACACGTATGAAATCAAGCATTCTAATATTGACTTTTCTACTTTCTGTTCCCTGCACTGACCGAATTATGAATCACTCTTTATTGCCAAAGCTGCATTAACAGAGCGCCCAACGTGTACTCTGCAGAGTATGGTAGCCACCCACGGAGCCACCCAAAGCCACCCCACGGAGATGTCAATGGGTTAAAAAGCTTCGGGTTAAAATTATGTTATTTTTGAAATAATTTTATTACTTATTACTCTATTTACTTGCTGTTACGTGGTAAACGGGGTTAAAAAGCTCGGGATTTAGGTTACTGGGTTTTTGCGGTTTTGCCCGGTACTTAACGAATAAGTATGTAGTATGACAAATAAAGGATTTTCATTCATTATATTATGCTTACAACAATATATTAAAACATATACTTATTCGTGTAACACATATAAATCCAGTATACAGTACATTGAATAATTATAATTGGAAATGGGGGCATGGAGTGGCCCATTTACTACATGTTTTATCTGCAGTATTAACGTTGCTAACTTTTTTAGTTTTCCGCTAAAGTAAAACAAAGTTGGTTATTTTTGGACGTAGTATTAAAACACATATATTTTGTTTTTAGGGCTCTTCTAGTATCTGTGTCATGAGCTCTATCACTGACGGTCACGTTGTATGGACACGTAGTAGTAGAACATCGTATTGAAACAAATGTTTCTATTTTGACAAATATGAAGATTACTTACCTAAAATCTGATTGGTTTTCTCCCTTGTCAAAAGCATGTTCTATCCAGAAAACCTTGTCTATTTACATCATGATCGAAAGTATGATACACGAAAATATATTGCCAGTCATTTTTTTAATGAAAAACATAGTTTCCGATTGGAAGATCTTAGCCTATAACTGCTCAGCTATAGTTTGCTAGACTATGGCACAATCATGATTTTCACACAACTGTTTTTTTTGCATCATATGCATGAATTAGTTGCTCTGCCCGATCCCTGTTATCGAATCGTATGTAATCGGAGCATTTCGTCTGTTTTCGGCAGAGTTTGGTGAAAATTAGACTTTTGGGTGACGTCTGTAATCTTCGGCTATTGTTAAAATGCGGGAAAAGCAGTGGGGGGGGGGGGGGGGGG
>JAPYYV010008769.1:0-12384 GCA_030522625.1 Copidosoma aretas | reverse complement strand
ACCTGAAAATTTTTTAAGTTCTTGAGAGGGGGCTGGTGAAAACCTGAAAAGTTTATAAGTTCTGGGGGGGGGGAGGGGGGCACTGAAAAGTTATAAAAATGATTTTTCACGTGAAATCACGGAGTGAAAATAAAAGAGAATAGGGCTAGGTATAAAAATGTTCAAAATGAAAAAGAATTTATAAATGCATAAAAATTAGGGGATTACGGGCAAGAGACTAATAAATTTATTTGAAACAGTAAAAGGGGTAGGGCAATAGTACACATGATACTCGGTACTTTTTAGTTTATTAATAGAGGATATAGACGATAAGTGGATTTAGAAAAATTTTTCTGTCGCGAATTTTCTGATGACCCTGTGTTAGAAGCGGAGAATTCTGAAGATACAAAATGAATGCTAAAAGACTTAGATAAGTATAGTACGGAAAAAAGTCAGGAAAATAAAAAAAAAAAATTAATTCTTATAAGTGGAGAAGAGGTAGAAAAATAATGTTCGAGTTTGGAGGGGAGGTATTGGAAGTTGTAATTGAGTACAAAATCCTAGGAGTGTGGTTCTCAACAAAAAGTAGTATCTCGTAGCAAGGAGAAAATTCGACAGGTAGGATGGCTGTAGAAAGGCTAAATATAAAGATTTTTAAGTGATGGACTGAATGCTATCTAAAGAAAAAATAGAGCATGAATCACATATTGATATGTTAAGATGCAGGAAAGAAATAAGTATTGAAATAATAAGAACAGTCAGAAATATATAATTAAAAGATAAAGTAGAGATATGCAGAAGGGAGTTATTAATATATTACAAGAGAACCGATAAAGTAATTATGCAAATACATAAGATCTTTAGAAAATATAAGTTAATTAAGGACCGCAGACCGAAGCTCAAACTCGAAATCATATATCATGAGCTGTAAATTAAAATATCATTTAAATCTAAAGGTGATTCTCACATGATATCATGCTAACAAATAAAGGTGACTGATGTCAAACTTAATTGAATCAAATTTGAATTAAAACTATTGTTAATCAAAAATACTATTAGTAATAGTTTAAGGAGAAATTAATTTTACGTAGTTATGACACAAGTAAGGGAATGTTAAGGGAAGAAAAAATCTATCCAAGAAATAAATGAATCTGTAGATTAATCAATAATTTCCGTTTGCTAATATTAAGTAAGATTTTCAAAATGTTACTGTCTTATGAACTTATATTAATAATTAATGTAAAAATTTTAGAAATGCCTTAATGAAGCGCTAAATTGATCAAGTAAATAAAAGAATTCTATAAAAAATAATTATACATACATATATATCAATCGTAAGCTTGACTAAAGATTAAAGTAATTTATTATAAGTTAGTTAGTAACAATTATTAGCAAAACCAGTAAAAGTAATCAATAAATAAAATATATTTGTTAGACGTGTTTATTTTAGTTGTCTACTGGTGTACACACGTATGTATCAAATAATAAATTGTTATATTAGATATTTAGACATGAGAATAAAAATATTAAATTATGAGGGTGGGCACACAGAGCGTGCAGAGGGCGAAGCTTCTCTAGTGAATGTACATGTATATTTTCCTATATTATATAGTTTGGATGCATAGATCATTCAACTTTTGACCCTTGGTGTGCCTACGTATAAGTGACGGGTCCCAACTTAAGATGTCCATCAAAAACTTCAAAGAATACTGTACAAGTGGCTACCAATATAAAATCCATATCCAGTCATCGAGTTATCCTATACAGCACATACATTTTATAACACGTTTCTGTCTTAAAAAATTGACTACTACATTATTGGCTCCAAAAAGCAAGAAAAAAGGTTTTTGATGCACTTTAATAGTGGATTTTTAAATTACCCACTATAGGTAAATTAATACGAGTAACATGATCCGTAATTACTTAAGGGTTTGTTGTCAATGAGCATTCGTAACCCTAATTTACGCAGTTACTAAAATTTTCATTATTTTCCGTCCCACATTGTCTCGCGCGGTGTATTATTCACAAAAGTACGCGATGTAAATACTCTTTAAGCATATGTTAGTACAAAAACAAGTTTGGCGAGCTCTATAAGTAAAAATGTCCTACCTTCCCCTGTCCTTTCCATCACGTCACTTTACTTCCAATATTTATAGTGTAATAAACGTGTCTCTTGTTCTACTTCTGTGAATCGTTATTTTACCACACGTTGTTTTCAGCATTTTCAGGATAAAATACGAGACACTTATCTCAGTGTTTGGTCCGATTATCTATTTATCGTAAAATATATTGGTTAAAGGTGGTTCTACTCTCAATGCTATTATCGGAGTAGTACACTATTTTAGGTAGTCCCAACTTGACTTAAGTATAAATCAAAGGTAAACCCTATAGATAAAAAATTTTGTTGAATTTCGTGCGCCCAAATAAAAGTTGTGTCCACAAAATCTCGAATTTGATGATTAATTCCTCTCTTCTTTAAACAGTTGTAAGTTTCGAACGGTGGTACCAAATTGCATAAGTTTTTTTTTTTTTAATTATTAGCACTTCATTCAAGCAGTTATTCAAGTTATTCAACCTTAAATACAGCTTAGCCACACTGTAGTGAGATTGTTTAAATTTCTGTACTGAAATTCTTGTTAAAAATTTTGTTTTGACTATCCTTTTTTAAAATCATTTTTGACGATGATCTGGGAAATTTCGGGCGAAATCACCTATATATATACATGAATACTTAAAGAGTACATATATTTTTATAATTGTGTTCTTTAATAAAGTATGCTAATATGGGTAATTTTACCCAAAAATGGCTCACCAGTATAAAATAAAAAAAACATGTATGCATACATACATACATTTATGCTGAAATAAATAAGTTTCTTCATAGAAGCGGACGTACCAACATGCAAACATTCATGCACACATACATACATGGATAAGTACATGCATGCATACACACAGACGGACATACGTACATATATACGACCATACTCACATACATATATAAATTTATACGAATATAGATATGTACACACATGCATACATGCCTACGTACATACAGGAAACATCCAAAGTACTTCGACTGCGGTAACGGGTGTGTACACAAACAAATTTTCAATTAACAACTGTCGAAAAAAAGTTTCTGACGAATGGATTTTGAATAAAATCCATTTTTAAATTATTTATTTCGGGCCAGTTTAGTACGATTTTTTAGCAACGTAAACAGCCACACAGTACGGCATAGATAGATATATCACGTGCATAAAAAATAGCTGGACGTCATAACGCGTTGCGCCATCTCAGATTTTTTTTTTTTATTTTTTTTTTTTAATACACAGATGCAACAGGAAATCAGGTTGTAACTTTCGGGAGCCTAAAGGTTATCACTTGTAGAATATAGGGAAACTATAGGGAAATATCAAACATATTCTTCAAGAATTTAAAAAAAAAGCCAATGTTAGAAGAGTTATTAGAAATATCTAAGAGTTTTTTTCGAATCTTTTCTATTGCATAATACGCAAGAAAAAGAAAATAACAAACAAGGTCGTATTTAACCACACATAAACGGGGAGGAGGGGGAGGAAAATTTCAAAATCATCTTGAAATTTGTTCATTTAACGTAGAATAACAATTATGCACTAATTAACTATTCATATCCATGAAGGCGTTTCCAAAACTACAATATCACGTACTCTTTTTAAATTTATTTTTTAGACAAATTTTCAAACCTTCAAATGATTGTCTCAATTTTACCTACAGTTTTCCTGTATTCCACAACTCATAACATACAATCGCCTGAAAGTTTTATCCTAATATCTAACTTCTTCTCAGATCTATATACTTTTCAAAAACATAAACAAAATTTGATTCTGTGCGTCGGTAAGTAGTAAATCAGTTGGTTTGCTTATGGCCAAGATGGCACTTGTACTCATAAACACGTGATTGAAGGTGGGCAGACAGAAACTGCTGAGATTATCACGATCAAGATTAAAACGGTAGAATTAAAAAAAGGTCCCCCCCATACCATGCAGCATTAGTCGATTTATCGTGGGCTTCTGTAGTATGTGATCTCGACATTTGTATGCGATTTACATTGTTTTTTTACGATTGACCTATTAGAGGACGGAAAATTTTACTTGTTCAACATCTTACGATTTCTAACGTAGGGAGACGGGGCGGTATAAAATTTAAAATAACTATGGGCCGAGTGTGTGTATGTGTGGGCGGACGCGCGTGCGTATGTGTGTGTATGTAATCAGTTCTATCTCAGCATTACCATTTCGATCCAAGAGTGCTTTTTTTTTGTTTCTGGATACCTAACACTTCTGAAAAATAAAGTTCTAATATTATTAATTTTTTTTTTTTTATTATAATTCTATTTGAAAAAAAATGGTTTTTAATAATATGTTGTGGTAAAAAATCTTATAGATCATGAAATTTCCTAAAAAATGACGTTGTTGGATAAACAAAAAAAGATAAAAAAGCACAAATTCAGGGGGGTGTGTGGGGGTGTAATAAGATTATGAATAAAATCATTTATATATCAGCATTACCTCTACCAATTTTGGCACAATAGGGGTTTTTCTCTTTTTTGGGTATCTCTAGCTACTGAATAAAAAAAATCAAAATTTTTTATAATTTTTTGTGCTTATTACGATTTTATTGACTCAAAAAACGTTTTTTTTTTTTTTGCTTAATTAGTTACGAATATTTTTTTCAACGCATCGAAAACCCTTACTCTACAAACATAAATATTACTCTAACATGAAAGATAATTGTAACAAAGAAAGAAAATTGTTGAGGGTGCATGTGGGTGTATGAGAGAAAATATGTATATTCATTCGTATCGTAACATTATCTGGACGAAAAGATATAAATACTTGTTTTTTCAATGTAAAATGTTACAGAGACTTCGCTACTAGCATGACCATTATACAACGAAAGCTGTAAAGATGAAATAAAGCAAAAAAAATTTGCAGTGTTCAGTGTAGGAAATAAAAAGTCACACTTTCGACATAGTAAATTGTAATCGCTAGTTACATTACATGGCTAATTGTATGTTGACAATGTCAGACATTATATCCTTACGAATAAAGTAGTACATTTACAAAAGACTTTTTCTACAGATTATAATTAAAAATTCATAATTTAATATTCTGTATAATAATTTATGTTACATATAGCAATTTTTTTGGTTTGACTTGTATCATATAGATTAACAAAATATGTTTTCAATTTAAATTGTAGCGCATTATAAACATAAGTAAGACGTGCAAGTGAGGAAGCTTTGTGCCAAAATACTGGAGGCGGTTTTTTAAATATTAATAGCAAAATCATCAGTAAGTTATTTTCAACTTGTCTGATCATTTAATCCACACTACATCCCCCACAGCATCTAAAAAACATGAGGAAATATTTTTTTTAATACTATGAAATTTAAAAAAAATTATTATTCAATAGAAAAAGGAACAATTATTTTATAGCAAATTTTTACATTATTGTTCTAATTTTTTTAAAAATTCATCAATTTATAATTGGATACAAATAATTATATGACAAGATAAAATCAAACAGGGATAAGAAATAATTATTTAACTTATTGGACCTATAATCCGTTGTCTTCACCAGATTCTATACGTACTTAAAAAGACAAAAATCCCCTATCAATGTATCTGAAATAAACAATTTATTTTTGTTTAAGTCAAGGTGGAAATAATTGTATAAACAATTGTTAAAAATTGTTTTATTATGAAATACAAAACAGTTAGGAAATTTTTTTTTAACATTAGCAACGTAATTAATTTCAATTCAAACAACTTATTTAAAGTAGAATCGTTTATTTCTTATTTGTTAATTAGTCATAAGTAGTAAACTCTTACCAAACTGTATTTTATATTTTATAATCATTATGCAAAAAAATGCAATCAATAGTGGAGAGAGGGGACGCACAGTGGGCCAAAACGGGTTTTTTTTTTCTAAAATAAAATATCTTCAAAACGAATTGACCAATCTTATTGATTCTTTTTGGAGTTTAAAGCTTATGCAATACAGAATATAGGAAAAGTAGTCCAAAGTTACAATATTTTTATTAAAGGGGTAAAACAACCCTTAAAGTTAAAAAAATTAGAAAAAATTTTCAGAAAATTAATTTTTATTTTATAATCCTAGAAAATCATTAAGAATCGATATAGAAGTTAAAAATATATAGAAATACATAAAATAAATGATTCGGTTAAATCTTAGGGGGATGAAACTACCCTTAAATGAGATAAAACAATAAATTTTAGAAAATATTTATAAAAAAATGTTCATTTTACTTGGAAAACCGAAAATAAACGTTTAGTAATTATATACATAATTTCAAGAATGCATTGACGTAAGGGGTGAAAACAACCCTCAAAGAGGAAAAAATTTGAAAAAATTTATGTAAAAGTAACATTTTTTCTTTTACTCATAAAAAATCATAAAAATTCAATAGAGACTTTAGAAAGTAATTGAAGAGACTTTGGATAAATAATTCAGTTACGTTTAAGGGGTTGAAATTAGCCCTAAATAACATAAAATAAACTGAATGTCAGAAAAAAAAATTAATTAAATTTCTCACCTGAGCAAACGTAAATAAATGTTTTATATTATTCTTTGTTATTTTGAAAATCTTATGATGCGAGAGGTGACATAAACCCTTACATTTATTAAAATTTAACAATATTTACGTAAAATTTGAAATTAGGCTGGAACGGTTTTTTTTTCAATAATAACATATCTTCAAAACAAATTGACCAATCCTAACGATTCTTTTTGATGCTTAAAGCTTACGTAATACAGAATAAAGGAAAAGTAGTCCAAAGTTACAACATTTTACTAAAGGGGATGAAAACAGCCCATAAAGTTGACGAAATTACAAATAAATTAACGTAAATTTGAGTGTTTCCCTATAATCTTATAAAAGCATAAAAAATTACAGGGTAATTGTAATACTGTATCAAAATATATAAAATAATTGACTAAGATATGGTTGAAAGCTTACAACTGCCCTTCGAAACCGTGAACTGTGAAAAATCTCCGAAAATTTCAATGAATGGTTTTTTTTGTACACTAAATATATACAGTAACAATAATTACACATATTTTTGAAGATATAGTGACGTAAGTGGTGGCAATAAATTTTATCAATGATACAAAGGTCAGAATTCTCTGTAATTAGCAATTTTCATATATCTACTTAGAAGAACGAAAAATCAATTGATATTCCGATACTTTTCAAATCGATGCACAATTATCAATTTCAGTCAATTTTGTAGCCTTTAAACTAGCGCTAAAAATAAGAAAATGAAAAAATTTACTTTGATTCGCATTGAGTCAAACAATTTTTGAAATTTATCTTACAAAAGGTGTATGTTACGTATTATTTGTAACAGCTCGATAAAAGGACGTTAAAGTTAAGACCATACATATAGTTGCAAGATTTTATAGATTTGTTTGTTATTGAAAGTATTTCGAACACAAATTTCAAGTATTAAATTAATTCTTAGCGTTAAGAAAACTGAATTGTCTATATTTATTTATATATATATATATATATATATATATATATATTTATACACATACATATAAAATGACTGCTCGTAATATGGTTAAGACTGTTAAGACCATCTTTACATACTCTTAACATAACTAAATTTTATACAATAGTGAGTTACAGTATTTCATATCAACTTACTATATACAAAGATTATGATTTGCACAGTAAAATTTATGCATTGAAGTTGAGTATTTAGAGTGTAGAAATGTAATAGATAAGTAGCACCTAACTCCTAATTAAAATAAAAATTTCTTTCTTATTTCAAGAATTTCCACAATTTTTTTGCGAAATAATTTTATTTACTACAATAGATTATACCATCTCACTTTATTTCTAGGCAGGAGTAGTTATGCTAATGGTTTTTACTTTGAAAGATTATTTAAAACAAAAATCATTTACCAACCTTAAAAAAATCTGTCCGTTCATTGTTATTTAATCAGCAATTTATTCAAATATTATATTATTAACTCGCTGTCCCCCGGGTTACTAAGTTAAAAAGCTTGGGATTTAAGTTATGTTGTTATTTAAAAAATAATTTATTGAACTACAATATTATCCTCTCGCTATCCGAGCTGTCTCTCTTGTTACTGGGTTGAGAAACTTGGGATTTTGTTTTTTTTTATAATGATTTATTTAAATAATTTATTAATAACTTGCTGTCCCCCGAGTTACTGATTACTTTAACATACATTTTTTAAAATTTTTTCCACTTTAAGGGTTGTTTTTACCCCTTGCGTCAATACATTCTTAAATTTATGTATATTATTACCTAATGTTTATTCACGGTTTTTCACGTGAAAAGAACAATTGTTTATAAATATTTTCTGAAATTTATTCTGTTTTATCTTATTTAGGTGTAGTTTCATCCCCCTAAAATTAAATTAAATTATTTATTTTATGTATTTTAATATAATTTTTAAAACTCCATCAATTTTTACTGATTTTCTATGATTGGAAAAAAAAATTAATTTGATCAAAATTTTTTTCTAATTTTTTCAACTTTAAGGGTTGTTTTCACCTCTTTAATCAAAATATTGTAACTTTGGACCACTTTTCCTATAATTTGTATTACATAAGCTTCAAGCTCCAAAAAGAATCAATAGGATTGGTCAATTCGTTTTGAAGATATTTTATTTTAGGAAAAAAAAACCCATTTTGGCCCACTGTGGGACGTAGCAGGGGTAAACCCAGATTTCCTGAAGTTGAAATCACAAAAAAACAAACGAATTTTCCCTAATTTGGTGGGCAAGCTGCAAGGGGCTACGCAAGGGCGGCGGGGGTTAGTGGATGGTAATGGGGGTAAGACTTTGTCAAGGAACCTATCAAGATCACTATATATTATTGGCAGATGTATACATTCTTTGGAACTCAAAGACCGCATGTTCTCCAAAATTAAATAAGATTTTTAGAATATTTCTGATAAACAAAGATTAAATTTATTTAATATCAGTCTTTAAAATTAGCACAAGTGTAAACCGCCCTGGTATCCGATTTTCTAATTGACTGTATTTAACTCCAGTCCTACCGGTGTGAGGTTGGCACTTGCTGCTCGATACAATGCTTCAGGCGTAAGGGATATGATGATAAGGTGAGCCTACCGTGCCAACGAGGTCTTGCTGCACAGACATTGTAGCTGAATGAGCACTGAGAGATTAAATGGGTAGGAGGGTGCTCAAAGATAGCGGTCCCTGGTGGTGATATAGCACAGGCTGTCGCAGTGGCTGCCGCTCACAAGCAGTTGTCTGAGGCGGCTGTCAACACCAAGTATTGCACACGCAGTTTCTCGGCTTTTCACCCGCGCGCTTCTGTTACCAAGCCGTACCGTTTGGCTCTCTTTCTCTCTCCCCGGCTCACATGTATTCACTGCCACAGTGCCCTAGCTACATGTATATGGGGCATTATTTGCAACTTGGAGACCCCCTGCTCTCCAAAATTGGTTAAGGTTTATCAGAACGTTTTTTGGAGAAAATTGCAGCTTATTGTCTCTAGTTTGAAATGCCGTATGGTCCATCTAAAAATTCAGAATAGTGGTATTAATATGGCAGCTGGAAGCCACGAAAAACAGTCATCTTGATGTCAAAAACATGCAGAAAAGTAACATTAGTCTTAATATCATAATTTTTTATGTAAGCATGATAGTTTAAGTACTGGCTTATTGCGTATAAGCTGTTAGATTTTCGAAATATAAAATGGCGGATCCAATATAGCAGCCAAAAAAAAAATTTCTCAAATTGCATGAAAATCTGTTTACGGAAGTTTTTTTTAGGTCTTTGATCACGAATAATTTGCCAGAGTTTTGAAATCCAAAATTGCGGAATCAATATGACGGCTAGGAGCCACGAAGAGCAATCACCATAGTGTAACATAAATTTAACATGGCTGACGAACAATGTACAAAAAAAAGGTAATGCCAATTTTCTTGTTTTTGGCAGCACTCGCAGACGAAGAATTTGCAACTTTTATCGAAATTGTGATATCGGGATTCAAGAAATATTAAACATTATTTGTATATTAAAAGTTTCTTTATGAGATAAGCACAGATACCCTTTAACTTTATTTTGTATTATAATGATAGAAATTATGTACGGATTTAAGAATAATATTATTAGCACACACTATCAACTCAGGTAACGAAACGAGGAATTTATGAGATGTACTTTTTTTTGTGCGGCATCGATAGGCGTAAATCTATGTACTCCTTAGAAATTAGAAAAATGATTTATTATAAATATTGTACACGGTACAAAGTAAGTATTGTGTTTGATGTCAGAAAAATATCAAAAATAATCTTGATTCCGCCGTTTTAAATTTTCAAATTCTAGCAAAATATTTGTGTTCAGACAATTTATGCAATTTCATAAATGTTATTTTTTCGGGTGCCATATTACATCTGCCATTTAGAATCTCAAAAATCTAATAACGAATTTGTAATAAGTGAGTACTAAATCCATCACGGGTACATAAAAAATTATGATAACGAGACTAATGTTACTTTTCTGCATGTTTGTTACATCAAGATGACGGCTCTTCATGGCTCCTATCCACCATATTAATTCCGCTATTCTAAATTACAAAATTCTGGCAAATCCATCGTGCTAGGAGATCTCAAAAACTCCTCATAAACAGAATGTTATGCAATTTTGAAAATATTTTTTTTCGGACGTTATATTAGATCCGCCATTTTGAATTTCGAAATCCAACAGCAAATTTGTAATAAGCGAGTACTTGAACTATGACGGGTACATAAAAAATTAGGATACCAAGACCAATGTTACTTTTATGCATGTTCGCTACATCAAGATGACTGCTCTTCGTGGCTTCTAGCCGCCATATTGATTCCACCACTTTAAATTTTTAAATAAACAATACGGCATTGACAACTAGAGACAATAAGCTACAATTTTCGCCCAAAAACGCTTCAATAACCTTAACTTATTTCGAAAGGCAGGGGGTCTCCAAGTTGCAAAGAAGTTCTATTATATATGTATACGCACGCCAACCCCCAGATTTTTCATGATAACTCTGGGATTATATAAGATAACCATTGATAGCACCCTTTCATGTACAAAATAATTTAATTGAAATTATACTTCTATATGACCGTTTTGCAGGGAAGTAGATCAATGATTTTTAATTTTTCCCCCTTCAAAAATTGGTAACGTAAGCAAATTTTCAATTTTCAATAAAAAAACAACCATTTTCCACCGGATTTAAACTCGCGATCTCGTTCATACGAGCCGTGTTATTTGTCTACTTATCTACAAGCTGACTCTGTTAGTTATACATACATCACTACCTTTTTTATATCAGTTTGTAACTCACTTTTAATTTAAATATTGAAACGTTTTTCGTTTTCCGCCGTAATAACACAAAGTTACTTATTTTTATATTTAGTTGTAGAGCATTATATTAAAACACATATTTTCTGTTAGACAAATATCAAGCTTACTTGCCCTAAAGTCTAATTGATTTTATCCGTTGTCAAAAGCATGTAATGTCTAGCCAACGTTGTCTATTGACATCATGATCGAAATTATAATACACCTATGTAGTAAGTATAATACACGGAAGAATAGTGCTCAACAAATTTTGTACGAAAATAACATTGTACCCGATTGGGAATCCTTAGCCAATTACATTTCAGTTATATTCTGCTAGACTACAATGTACTCATGGTCTGCACCTGCCTGGTTTTTTTCTCCATCATATCCATGAGACGGTTACTCTGTCCGATTTTTGTAATAAGGTGTGATTATTCTATGTATGTTATCCCGAAACCCAATAGACTACTCTGCTTACATTCTGAATTACGAAATGAGTTATTTATTAACAAACAGTGTTAGCGGAAGAGTCTATATTGTTATATGTTTACATGTGCTTTGTTTTTTTTTTTTATTTGAATTACGTATTAAGCTGAAGTGTACGGATTTCGGGTAAGTACCTGTTTCAACAGCTGTATCACTGACGGTCAGGTTTTTTATTTCCTGCCTCAGTACAGCAATGTTGGTTATTTTTGACGTCGTAGAACATTGTATTAAAACATGTGTTTTCTTTGTGACAAATTTGGAGCATATAGTTTGCTAGACTACAGCGCAATTATGGTTTGAACACACCTGGTTTTTTTTGGATCATGTGTATTAAGCGGTTGCTCTGCCCGATTCCTACAATAGGGCATATTAGGGTATAATATAGGGTATTATTCTATGTACTTTATTCCAAAAGCCAATGTACTTCTCTGCTTACACTCTTAGTAAATACATGATCTGTAAGTAGACAGTGCAAGCGGGCGAGTTCATTTGGTTATTTGGTTGTAGGTGCTTAAGTTA
>JAPYYV010008768.1:0-20684 GCA_030522625.1 Copidosoma aretas | reverse complement strand
TTTTTTTCTCTTCCTCGCTCTTCGCAGCCGCGGTCGAGGCCCCCCGAGAGACTGACTCTCAGTCTCAGCTCTTTCGGGACATCAGCAGCAGACTCTTCTTCGTCCGTCGTCTGCTAGTCGTGCTCCTTTTTTTGTCTTGTTTTTTTTTTGTTCGTCGAGCTTGCGTCGTCTGCTACGCGCGTCGGTAGGGTGGGGGTTTGTTTTATCGAGGCAAAGATCGGTAAACGTTCAGGAATGATACCATCGCGGGAAATGATTGGCTGTAATTTTTTAATTTGGGTGTGTCGGTCATTTTTTATAAGTTTTTTTTAACTACAAAAGCAATTGAATGTACGTTGCAGTACAGTCTGCTAATGACAGAACGACGAATCGCCGGTCGAGCAAGAGATACAGAACCTTTCGACTGAAATATTAATTGGGACGCAGAACAGCCAATCTCAAAATTTATTATGGTTGAATATCTCAAAATTACATTTTTACGTATGGAGTATTGTAATGTAGGGCAAAATTTATAGCAGAATGAAAGCTCGACAGACACGTGTGGCATTTCAATTTGTAAATCCATCCCTCTTTAAAATACATCGTACGATTTATAAAATAATTTATCGCACAATTTTTTTAGTGAGAATCTCGGATCTCGCCAAAATTTAATGGTACTCCTTTTCGCCGGAAGCTCGAATCGTATTCTTTTTCATAAAAAGCTCGGATTGTATTTTTTTTTTTTTTTTTTATAAAGAGCGACGATGTACATGAATAAATTTCTTTGAGATGAGACAGTTTTTTAATATAATTTTGAGACAAAACGTGTTTTAATATTCATTTCTGAGATGAGACCTCTTCCGGATTCATTTATATGATGTGTTCTTCTTTTACTCTCGACTGAAAAAATACATTCGACTCACAGATTACATCGTATGTCGAAAAAATTTTTTAAGACATGATATGGGTAACTAAAAAAATTTTGTCACGTATTATTTGTACCGCAACATGAGTACTGCAATTTCAACATTGTGCGGTCAAAGAAGCGGCTAACACTTTTAACTTTGAAGATCACACTGTAAGAATCACCGATATTCCGGTTATTGTAATGTCCTAGTAATTATTTCACATAAGTTTTTGGTCAACTTTTGGTTACCATCCTTTGACAATGACAATAAGTGTACATACAATCTCATCCAAAACTGTTAGCAGTTCCTTTGTACTCCAGTCCAGTGACATCAACCGCATAACAAAGAAACGGCCGTAATTTGTTTATGCCGTGAATCTCCAAAAGCAACATAATCTTAATTGAATCGCAAATACCAGAGGACTTGAAAAAATAGCTCGTGGCGAAAATAATCATATGACACTTACTTTGAAAAAACGTATAAGAACACGTGAGCACATAAGCATCTTAGCTAATTCACAGTTGACGACTGCTGTTAATTGTTTGGTTGATAAAAATTTTTCAGCAAACAATACAACAATAAATTGCCAAGTAAACGAATGTTGCTTGTTTTTCATATTTTCAAACGGCATCGCTACCTAATCGTTTTACATATTATATCGTGTTTCTATTTAATTACTGCTATCCGATGTCGAATGATGTTTTAGGAATGGAGAGTGGTTATGCAGACATACATCGACTTATAAAAAATGAATAACAAAAAAAACCATCTTTCCTAGAATTTTTAACAATCATCAAAGATCGATCTTTCTTTTTTTTTTTTTTTTTTATTATTTCTCAAAAAGCGTTCAAAATTCTCCGTGTGCACGCATGTTGTAATTATCGTGGATTATATGCAGATTGAATGCAAATGCAATAGCAACGAAAGTCCATTAAAATAGACCTTGCGAAGGAATAAAAGATACGTTCGACGTCCGATGAACGATTCTAAAGAACGAGCTGGTGTGCGGAACGGGATATTGGTTTTAGCCCATCAGATCGATAGTACTCGCGCCCTCGTTGTTTAAGTTTCAGTCACTCGAGAAACAAATAATTACACATGTTTATTATTACCACCATAAATGTATATTATACGTGTCTCGTGATTTATATGAAAGTCCTTGCACTAGTGTATTTTCCTCTACTAGGATCTCAAAACTTATAATAAATTCAATATGCGTAGGACAACACAGCTCTTTGCCATCGTTATTATTTTCTTGAGAATATCATAGGCACTGTATGTATAATACACATCGAACGGTGGATGAGATTGTTAACCAAAAGTCCTTCATCCTCCGCGTTCCAGGTGATAGTACTTATACCGTGTCAGCAAACAGATACGCGCAATAATATAAAATATTAGCGCATGCAGGTATATATACTCATGGTATGCGGATCAATTACGTTTTCGTATGTTTCCTGAACACGACGTAATACAATACGTGCATATTCCGCGCACTATTGCAGCGATATAAAGTTTTGATGTAGGTGCAGGTGTGCACTTTAATACGAATCGGAAGAATATGAGCGCTAGCGTGTGTCACGCGCACGGAGAGACAGAGGGTGACTGTATAAGTATTGCAGCGTGAAACAAGAAAAAAATCGAAAGTGAAAGCGAGAGCAGAGCGCGCGTAAATAAATCGAGTGTACGCGAGCGCTGCATATCACATAGGCGAGCTATATTTTTTAGCGCTCGATCACCATATATAATTCTTCCATCGAATCGAAGCAAATATAGTTTGGGAGCTAGAAGATTTTGAGATCGTGCGGATTACTGGATGCGTTTTTCTTCCTTTTTTTTTCTTCAAATCTCACGTTTAGCTCTGTTTACAGTGCATTGAAATTTCAGATGCGTTGGTTGTATAAATTACGTTTTTGAGAGAAATCAAGGGGCAAATTCGGTCACCAGAATGCACGTCTCTAATCAGCATATTTATTGGCGGGAACGGAAATTCCTTGGGCGCTATATAACATACTCGAGAAAGAGTCGAAAGAATGATACGCACCAACTCAATCGAAAATATTATTGAAGAAGCAATTAACCTTTGAAGAATGAACTATTTCCGTGTAGAAGTTGAAGTTGGATGATTTTGAATATTAGATGGATATCGTACATATTAAAATTTTAGAAGGCCTATCGCTATACAGGTGTAGCTGGTTTTTTAAGATATGGTAATGTAATGTATGGCAATGCTATTAGTATATCTACATGTGCATACTATACGGATAATAATAAAGTTAAGCTCACTAATTTGTTTTGAAAGCATAGTTTCTACATTTTTTTAGCTATCCCGTGATCTCTTACATAAATATTTCCTGAAATGATAAAGGTGATTCATGAAGAATGGTAATAATAAAAATTAATTTTCAGTAAAATACATTTTAAGATCGAGCACCTTCAATAACGAAAGATAGAAGACGCGCGTGAATTTGTTGACAAAAAACAAGGATGCATTCAGCTGCCGTAGTTTTACGAATTTAAGATTTTGCATTAGAAAATTCAGATATAAAATCAATATTTATAAAAAAATAAAAAGTTGAATGTGCTAAAACCATAAGCACGCATGTATCAGTACACAGAACAACCATACATGATACATGCATGAAACTCTCGACGCGTTATCACGAGCATGCAGAGACAGAGAAGAGTTGAAACAAAAAACAAAACGAGATAAAAAAAGAGAGCAGTGTAACTATTACTCTTGTATACGTATGATACAGGAGAAGAAGAAAATTCTGTCACATATACACTTGCTGCTTGGAAGATAAAACACGTACACGCACATACACGTGCGATATACATATAGTAAAAGCTTCGCGACAATGGCAGAGGAATCATCGGTGAGGCATGTGGGTTGAAATCTTTGAAAAAGCATGCGTTAGGGTTTGCACCTGCAAAGGGGTTACCATCACTCTGGAAAAGGATTAACACTAAAAAGTGCTGTGATTATTTTTTTATATTCATATTATTTATTTATAACACAAACATATTATTTATTTATTTTTCCTTTTGCACAATTACAGAACATATTTATTAAAAACGGAAATACAATGAGTATATAATTATCATCTGTATGGACGATCGAAAGGCGAATTAAACAAGTTCAAGTTTGAGCTCTGGTCGAGAACGTCGAAATTCGAGACACGGTTCATAACTTTCCCAGAGTCCGAAATAAGTCAAGCTTGTTCATTTCTATTGATAGTTTTTCGAGCAGGTGGTCTAACATTGTATAATATCGAGCCAATTGTGTAACGACCATATAATTTTCAGTAGAGCCTAATATAATTTTCAAAGAATCCATTGGTTTTCTAATGCTATTTAGATTATTTCTGAGAAAAGAAAAAAGTGAACCGTCGATATTTATTCGTTTCAGCAGCCCCGACTCGTGATATGGGGGACTTGATAAGACTTTTTGCTATATGGAACAGAATATACGAAATGTATACATAAGATAGTTGAAAACTGTCCATACAGAATAATGTTTTATTCTCAATGATGCTACAGAATACAGATACACATAGGAGCAAGTTTAGCATACAGCGGTTCGCGTGTACATCAACATGTAAACAAAAACACACAGCTCTCGAATCACTTAATAACTTCGAAGATAAGACGGTATGCCGGGTATGCGTGATGTATCAGACAGTGAGAGATGTCACAAGCTGCTTTATTTACAATTATGGAATAATGACATCTGCGGTTCTTATGTATGTAAAGATACAAATGCAAACATCATCTCGCTTTATAAAATGCGAATGGGTTTTGATTGCGTCGGATGGATTATTTCACCCGAACACGCCTTTGATAAATATTGCGAAAAAAGTGAAAAAAAAAAAAATCGGGACTGCCGCGAGAGACAGCGAAACAAATAGCGTCACGAAAAGTACCCGCGGTCGCGTTTCCAACTTGACATCTCTACTCTGAACGGTGCGCGCGGCCAATAAACCCTCGAACCAAAAAACAGCTCATCATCTGAAAAATCATCGACGCGGGAAGCCTGGGAAAGATGTAAGAAAGAAAGAAAAGGTATCGCGAGAGTGAAACGAGCCGTCATTCTACCGTCCAATGGTTTTCAAAGCTTGCGCTGGGGGTGGGTTGTGTTTTTCCTCAGAATGCGTTCGCAAAGTCGTTGCACCCTGGCGCCCAAAACTCGCCCGGCTCCTCTCGATCATCTCGCGTATAATACCCTGGCAACGAAGGAAACTGCATTTGCAACCCCTAAATCATGCGATCCCCGATCGACGACGACGAAGAGTCCTCTGCCACCGAATTTTTCGCAGACCGACCCGTGTATAGTATGCTCTCGCGAGCGCCTCTCTCGGCCGCCACCCCCACCGCGACGACTACGATTCCGCCGGTTCCGCGCCTCTCTCTGAACGAACGTTCGCATTGTACTACTTAGGTACAACACACTATATATACGTGTGCGCGCGCGCGCGAGCAATATCCACGCCGACGACGTCCCCCGCAGTCTCGATCGCGCGCACCCACCGAGCGCACCTTTTTTTTTCTGCTCCTCTCCGCTTTCGGCGTCTCGACCGATTCCGCGCCCACGGGATCGGCCGCTGATCCGTGTAAGTACGCGACGATGACCGTTGCGCCGCCGCTGCTGCCGGACGGTGCGGCGAGAATCCGGCTCGGCGGACGGTCCACCGTGCGCGGCAGTAACAACATCTGCACCGACGTCGTCGACGCGACTCGCCGTCGTCGTCGGAGCGGCGCGGAGGCGCGGGAGGAGGAGGAGGAGCGCCATGGGGTGTGCCACTGTCGTCCAGGGCAGTAGCAACGATCGCGGGGAGGAGGAGACGGAGAGGATGCAGACGACCGGGACGACGAGGGGCCGCGGGGACGCGCTCGAGGCGATATCGGGCTGGGCCAGCGGGGAGGTCGTCGAGCTGCTGCGCCAGGTGAGGCTGCTGGTCGTATTGTGGGTGTGTGTGTGTGTGTGTGTGTGGGTCCTCGGGCACGTCTGCCGTGGGCCGGATGGATGGATCGATGTTGGGTCGATTTTTTTTTCCCCCCGAAGAATTCGCTTTTTTACGATCCGCCATCGGTAATACGCCCAGTAACGATGCGTAAGTACATACGTATATGCATCGCGGAGATTTCACGGCCACGTTTTTTTTTTTTTTCTTTTTTTCTTTTCACGAGACGTACTTACATGTGTACGCGTCGCGGAGGTTGTTGACTTTTCATTCACTCGGCGGGGTATATAACTGCATCAGGTCGAGAGTGGAATCCCGCACTGATTTATCCATGCGTATACGTTCCAACCGAATATATCCCCATACGTCGTGTAAAAGTATTGTTGATCAATTATTTTGTCAAACTGAACGAGGGCCGTTTATTGGTGCTTGATTTTACACAAGTATGGCGCAGTTCGAAAGATCGTTCACTTTTTCGCTTTCTCGAATGTGTTTTTTTACATTGCAGTTTTTCGGAACAAATAAGAATAATAGCTGTCAAACGACTACTGTATGCGAAAGGATATTACGTGGACAAGGGTCCAGGCCAAGTTATGAGTATGTATTTCATTAGCACAGTGAACGATCGAGAGCAAAGTCAAATTTAAATTTAAAAAAAAGTTTGTACACAGAAATATGCCATCGTTCTTCGCATTTGTAGGCAGTGATTTGCATACAGTGAGTTTTCAACAAATCTTAAATCATCGATTATTATAAACGAGTATCACGAATCAAAAAACTAATGTTTATCAAATGTGTGAATCATTTTTTATTCATTTCATTTTGTAAATTTACGTAGTTCCTGCAACTGATAAAATATATATTTTAAAGTTTTCTAATATATCGTTCGGTTTTTTTTTTTTTTTTTTTTTTTTTTTATTTTTTTTTTTGGTTTTTTTTTTTTTTTTTTTTTTCGACCAAGCTCTGCTCGAGCAGGACAGATGCTTGGGATTATTTACAACACATGGCTTTGACAGTTTCACTTGCGCGAAAATGCAAGGCACGTATAGTTCGCGAAAGTGCATCGATCGATTTTTCAGGTCGTTCAACTTTGTGTGTATTTTTAAATAATTAATAAAAAAAATGAAAAAATACTTAAGTTTAATGTTTTTAGGTGCAACAAAGTTTCAAAGAACAAAGTGAGATTTTTTCAAAAGTATTTTACAAATTAACATTTTTGTTTAAACTCTCAATACTGTTCAGTGTTTCTTTGTACCAAAAATAAAAAAAATTGTTATGCACACTTTCCTACATTATTGTCTTTCGTTTGCCATCAAAATAAGTCAGAAAGCCTGCAATTTCGCATATCCTCTGACGCGGTGCATCAAACCTAATAAATCAATGACTTGTGCGACTCTAGAACTTCATTGTAAATATTGAAATAGGTAAGCGCACAGGGTAAACATTGTGTTTTTTTAGATTGTTTTTACAAAAACTATAAAGTGGAATGTGTACTGAAAAATATTTATGCAAAAAATTCCATTAAATAAGATTTGTGTATTACATAGATTCATATATTTCGCGAACCATACAATATACATTTGTCGATACACAGATACATCACAAGTTCGTCCAACTACGCCTAACCCTATGATTGATCGAATGTCACATTCAATAAGCTCAATATTTTTCTATTTATTTTGTAACATACAAACAGTATAGCTAAAAATAACGTTTAGATTTTAGATACATGCTTTTTATAATCATGACTGATACACGTTTCCTCAAATTCACGATTAATAATACTTATGATAGTGTGATTAGTAGCACTACGTAATTTATAATTTTTTCCGTATTCCACCGGTATTAAGTAATTGCATGTTACGCGTTCGAGTGATTTTCTCTGACTTTATTCGCGTTTAACCCAATCATTTTACTTGAAAATATTTTTTTCAAGTATTTGTTGAAATTTTAATTGCATACATTTTCGAATCAATCAAAACTTCAAGAGGTAAAATATGAAACTTCAAATTTCAACAATAAATATGTATACAGGTTGAATAACGTTATATTTTGCTAATGCTGTCGTTCGCCAAGATTGTTCGAAGATTGTATTAAAAAATATTCCAATGGATCTAAAGGCATTTAAAATAAAATTTTTGTGAAGTTTATGTGAAAAAATTATGTTCTTGATTCATTGGAGTTTGAAGTTTTAAGAATTCCCCGAAAAACTAATTAAGTATTTGAATATTGTGCACCTGAAAGTGATCGTTAAAAAAAAAGATAAACGCTTATTTTTTCCGAAATCCGAACACAGTCCCCGGCTTCCGGTTATTTGCGTATTTGACAAATTAAAAGTTAAAACCTTACATATTAAAATCTAAAATTCAATGAGATTTTCTCCAATTCATCGATACCAGTTGATGAACGAAAATTGCAAGTTCAAGTCCCAAATTTTCCGAACGATGTTTAATCATGGGCAACCTTTCCGGAAGTCACTCCATTCTGTGAAACAAATAACTATCCTATCGAGGCTGTATATTTTTCCCAGAGCTAATATTTATTAGTGATTGCCGTAAAAATATTTGTTTCAACACAAGTCAATCGTTCAACTCCCTTGAATAAATAAAACCAAATTAATTTTCAATACACAAAATTATACGACTGGCGAGGACGACGAGAGAGCATGTGGCCTCAAAGCTGATTTTGCAAACAAACCGTCACCGATCATCGTCCGATGTATACGTACATACTATTTTTTCAATACTCACTTTTCTATTTGAGAGTTTGTTTTGTATGCAACGGCGCACTCGGGGTACGTTTCTGTTTTGAAATGATATCACGTATGATATGAGCCAGTCTTTCAAACACTTTGAAGTTTACATTTCGCATGTAAATATTGTATGATGAGCACGTTTCTGCTCGTTAAAACAAATCCTGAAGCCAATTTTAGTAAGAAATGATTCAACCGATACGTTATTACGGAATACATCATTATTTCTCTGTTCATCACACCTAATAATATTTAATGTGAGAAATTCGAGAAAATACAGCTCGCACTCGCTTCTAAATATATTTTCAGATGTTTTAAAGGATCGAAAATAAAAATTCGCAATACGTTATAACGTCTACTTTGCCGGTATAAGACTTTCATTACTTCTATTATTTTTATTATTTATACTCATAAGAAAGCTATATCAAATAATTTAATCACATGATGATATTATACACGTTGTTAAAGTATCATCTATTGCCCAAAAATATGATGTAGCACAATTTTTGTTAAAGAGTTTTGTAGAGTGCAATTAATAGGTTTCATACCCGAACTTCACATTTTAATTGTTACGATTATGTCCAAAAAGCATAACCATCTTTAACCGAATTCGAGATTTTTGAACAATTGAAATATTTAGTTGAAATAGTTAGTTTCGTGCAAGATCTTATTTGTATCACAATCTTTATGAAACGTATGCTTAGTATTTACTTATTCACTTTGAAACTTTTTCAGGTCTTTATTGAATAGCTATGACCCTAATATTAAACGATAAATATTTTTATTTGACAATTATTTAATTTTTTTTTTTTTCTATTCCCTTTCGAGTAAGCGCTCGTGAGAAAAGAAAAGAAAAAAATTGAGTAATTATGGTGCATCTTTTTTTTTTTCATTTGTTTACGTTAAAAAATTTGCTTTTGCGTACTTACAAAACACGACTACTAAATTTATTAACATGCGTTACATTAATGATTATACTTAAAACCTCGTTTTCTTCAGATCACGGTTTATATTTTACTTAGGTCAAAGACCGAGATTTTTTCCATTTTCCAGACATGTTTGCGACTCGGAGCGTTTATTTGCAAGCACTTCTTACTACTCTTGCATATAATATAATTCAATATATTTAAAAAAAAAAGTGATTTTTAGCTTCGAAGCCCAGCCGTAATAGAAATTCCAATTTTTTTTCTCAATAATACCTACTATTAGAATGTACTTAAAGCGCAATTAGGTTCCAGCGTGAAAGAAAATCATCCATAATTAGTCGTTTTTTAGGCGATAAAAATTTTCATTCTCTCAAGCATGTATTGTATATGTAAGTACACACAGTGCTTGTGTGAAGTAGTCACAGTCGTGCCACTCGTGCCTAAAAAACTAAAATTCCAGGCTCGTCTGAGGTTACGCCAGTCAACTGCTATACACACCCACACACGTATACCGTCTTATTTCTTAACGTACACATGTTTTGCCAGAGGCCTTTGTTACCGTTTCTTACAATTCGTTACTGACTCCGACCAATTGAATGATTTACGCCCGCGAGTCCATCGCGCGATTCTCAAAACTTTGGCCATTTCAGTATTTTTGTCTCACACTCGGTTGAGTATCCTGAGAACTAAAAACAACTCGATGAACTTTTAGCATGATATTTCTATCTGTTCAACGAGTTCTGTAATCTGTAAGTTGGACGTCATGATCAAACATACGGTGATGCGTGTTCAACATACATTTTTGCACAATGATATATTGACGGTGGTGTGATTTGGCAGATTTTTGCAAATATTTAAAATGTACGGCGTTTATTCCTTACGGGCGGAATAGAACTCTTTTTATTTGATGGACGTGTTAGCGCATCATGAGGAATGTATTTTTCAAGTTTGATTTGAAACCAAAATGATAGAGAGCGAGATACATTGTGAGTCTCATTATTTTTATAATAATTATAAAAATCCTTTTGTTTTCAGAATGGAGTGGAAGAGGCGTGCTGGAGGGCAGCCGAGAAGCGCCAGATTGACGGGGACGAGCTATTAGTGAGTAATCACTAATTCATCACCCAATTGACTTTGTATGACAGATTCTCTCGCGCGCGAACGGTTTTACTTTGAATTCATTTGTTTGACAGCTTTGACTTTAAATTTGATTGAATTTGACCTACGTATCGAGAGGATTTTATAAATCTCGAAAAAATCAATCTTCCCACTGTATTGCATTTTCATAATAGAAAACTGCAAGAATAGTTGATAAAATATATTTTTCAACAATACAATTGTAATATGAAAAAATATATCACTGGTATTTTTTCATCTTGCGCTATTTTCGTCAGTGTTTCGAAAAATTCATCTCATCGTTAAAATGCAAAATGAATTTTGTAGTGTATAATTCATCTCAGAAATTTGGACGGTAAGTAGTTTCTTTTTTTGTCGAGCAGCCCAGAGAGCGCCCCTCGGGTTTCTCTCGAGCTGTCGGAGGGAATGATATCCATCCGATACATAAATGTTTTTGATTCAAGCATAGATATAACGTTTCATTAGTAATTTGAGAGTAACCCTTTGGGAGTTTCGAGCTGTTGAGCGGAAAGGTCTGAGACAAAATTGTCGAATATTGTTCTCTAAAATCGTGAATCCATGATCTCTTGAGTCTTTTCAATTTACAAGTATAGGCTGGAACGCTGAATTGAGCCAGGCTTCAGTCATTGTTATACAGTAAATATTAAACTCGTTAAAATCTGTAAAGTTATCACTTAGAAAAAAATTTGCTTCTCACAAAAAACTTTGTTTCGAATCAAATAAATAATTTATATGAATACAAACAACTAAATTATTTATTCAGATTTAATAAATAGATTTATCTGGAACAAATACAATTCTATTTGTACCAAATAAATATTTAAGCAAATTAAATATTACACATCCTTGAAATCAATAAATATTTATTTAAAATTTGTATGCATGTGTATTTAATAATATAATACATTTATTTGATAATAGAAAGTATTTATTATAGTGGAATATATATGCACAAACCCTTTAAAAATCTTAGTGTAGAGGACACCAAAATTCCACCACAAAGTAAACGAGAAATTTTAAGATTTTTGCCTTAAAAGTGACAAACTGCCTTTATGGAGTATCTAAAATTGGTAGATATTTAAATGATGCATAATGCCTTTCAACGTGGACTATTATACAGCTCATGAGTGCACTTACCCGTTTGTGACGATCGATATTACACTTTGAAACCCATAATACACACACACTTTTTCAGTATCAGTATAAGTATCAGTAGTAACCGCGAAGGGTACACCTCCCTATCAGCATCGCATGTCGAACGAAATTAACTGCAGTTCATTTCTCAGAAGTACCAAAGTAGTATACTCTCCATACGAGTTTTCGGCTAAAATATTAATCTCGATATTGACATCCCGCATTTGGGGCATCGCGCGGGTATGTGTGTTTGTGTCACTTTACCGACTGTCCCATGCATATATTATACACTGTCCGTCGTTTTTTATTCACGATTTTTCTCCTCCTCCCTCGAGCTCCCCAGTCGAGAACGTGCCGCCCGACCCGCGGCCGGGGGGGGGCCCTGCACGGGATTTTTGTTTCCATGGTGTTTTACCTCTTTTTATGTATTTTTTCTCTTTTTTTTTTTTTTTTTTTTTTTTTTTTTTTTTTCATCATAATTATTCATCATTTTATCTTACGAACAGTATGGTTATCGTATGAATATTTCGTTCCGTACTTAATAATGGAGTGGAATTAGATGATATTGTACGGACAGTAAACGATACAACTTTACTTCATTTTTACTGAAAAAATTATGAATTAAAAATATTGCATCAATTTTTTGTTCCTTTTTTTTTTTGTATTTTCGGTGCAAGAATTCATTTGGGTCATTATTTTTTGGATCGTCAAACGTACGTCGTCTTGGAAAGATTATATACTATAGTATCACAATTATCGGGTAGTCATTCGAACGCGATAAAACATATCCCGAGTCATCCTTATTATTTTTGACATAATATATATTATTGCAACGATTGCGTTCTATTTTAAAAATATCCACGAGTCGACGATTGTGTTGAATTTGAATGCATTGTGGTAAAGTGCGGTAAAGTGAATACAGAGATGTTAAAAGTGTTGTTTCCAAGCCTTTTTTAAAAATTATTTTTCAAACGCGAATGCCCTGTAGCTAAGTTTTTTTCCCACATCTCGGTGGGAGTTATCGAGAAAAATCTTTAGAACGTTATCTTCACGACTGTTGGATCCGATAATAATGTTAATGATGTAACAACCGTGCGATTAAGAAAGCCATTGTTGTTCTCCCCACCCATCTACGTGCAGCAAACTCTGGACGTTCGTCGAGGAGTTGAAGAAACGCCCCGAGACGTACGTCGAGCAGCGCACCAGGCAGCAACAGCCGACCACGACGCAGTCCGCGGAGTCGCAGCCGGTGAAAAGTGGCGCCCCGAGCGACGCCAGCTCCTGGGACACGGACTTTGACGACGAGGAGGAGGAGGAGGAGGAGGAGGAGGAGAAGACGGGCAGCGCCAACGGGCACGCGATGACGACGTCGCTCATCAATTCCGACGACTTTCTCAGCCGTCTCAGGATATTCCAGGAAAACGATCGGGTGCAGCGCCAGCAGACCGAGAGTCTCAAGGGGTCGAGTTTCTCGTGAGTATTTCTTTTTCTTCTCCCCATCGATGAATATAATTCTGGAGGGAAAAAAGTTCGTTGACCATTCCATTCTATGGAGACGTGATTGGAGTTGCATGATTAAAATTTCTTTTGTCAACGCGAACAAAATTTCACCACGGTGGAAAGAGAGTCTATGAAAATGAAAATTCGGAGGCAGATGTGTTCACACGTGCATAATTCGTCGCTGCGCTGCTGTCGGATGATATATAACCAACGTGCGTCGTATTCAAGCTTTTTTGCTCTCGCGCGGAAATAAAGGAAAACTGCGCGTCCAATATCTGTCGACGATCCTCCCGGCGGACCCGATGGATCGTTGCATCGCGAGTATCTTTCACGAGCGAGGATAAAATTATTGCGTCGCAATAAAACCCGCGCGTGCGTGACCATAGATTTTCACGGAACTTTGCCAAAAAGCGCGGAGAAGTAGAATAAATCCCTCGAGCGGGGCTCCGTGGTATTTCGTCCCACGATGAGCGCTGCTTCTCCGACTCTTTCGTAAAATGCGCATCATCGGCGGGACTCGACCGCACTCAATCGCGACGAACAACAAAATCCGCCTCACGTCGAAAACCCCGGCCCTCGATCGATCCCAGGCTGAACCGGGCGGACGCGAGACCGGCGAGCGGCGGCGGCGGCGCGGCCCCGAGCCCCGAGGCGGCCTACGCCAACTGCCGCGGCCGGCCGGACACCGACAGCGAGAGCAGCGCCACCTACGCGAACTGCGGCGCGAGCGAGGAGGCGGTCCAGCTTCGGCCCCGGCGCAACGAGTCGCGGCTGCACTGCTCCGCCGGTCCGCAGAGCCTGGCGGAGAGGCTCCGGGAGCAGCTGGCGCTGCTGGGGGCGCGGCCGGGGAGAGCCGAGGAGCCGGGCGCACGGAGGGACGGCGGGGAGAAGAGGACCGTTGGCGAGCCGAGGACCTCGTTTCTGCACGGGAGCTGCGTCAGGGTCGAGACGGCGTGTCGCAACGGTGTTTCGAGTGAGTGGGGGTTACTGTTTGTTTTGGCTCTTGCTGCGGTGCCGCGCGGTCGCGCTGGAAAAACGTTTTGTTTCGTTTCCATCGATGTGCAGCAGAGTGAAGTGGACGGGACGTTTTTCGGCCAAAGGGCTTCGTTGGGGGGGGGCGGGCCGTTTGGGGAACAGGGGGCTTGGGAATATTGTACACGAAAAGTACGGGGAGCGCAAGATTATTTGCCGGAAACCTTTTTTTTTTTTTTTTCCCCAAGTACTGGGAAAAGAAACAATTATATATTACGCCCAACATCTCGAAGCGTTTGAAAATTGATAAAATAATCATCCTAAAGTCTGACTGTGCACGGAGATCGGTAAATATGCATGTATTTTTAAAGAGCAGCAAGAAATTGCGTATACACAACGCGCTGAAATGAAAAAAAAAAAAAAAATAATAATAAAGTAATCATACGACTCATCGTGTGATATTATCGAAACACGCGATCAATCACGTGATTTTTCTGAGGTGGTTTTACCCTATCAAAAGTATCATCGTGTGTTGATTCAACGTTGAATCGGAACATTCAAATCAATGATTGCAAACGCAAAGTTGATATCAACGTTGATCGATATTGGTCGTAACACTGAGATCAATTTCGAATCAACGTGGATTAAATGATGATACCGAGTACTTTCAACGTTCATTTTTTGATCATGAAAACATTAAAGATCAATCATGACGATAATATTGATTCTTGCTACTTTCACTCATCGATCAACATTGATTTCGACGTTGCGTTTTACCCATTGATCTCGATGTTCCGATCGCCGTTGATTTTAACTTTTAACACTGAATCGACGTTGAATCGACGATGGCACTTCTGACAGGCTGTTCTCGCTCCCCAATTATAAATGATCAATGTACCAACGGTGAAAAAAAAAAAAAAAACCAACCCCGGATCGTCATTTCCAAAGCCAATCCACACGCACGCATTGTTGGCAACCGAATCATCCATGATAAGTAATGGCATCACCAACGAATCGTCCGTATGTTCCAGACCACCGCACCACCGCCCCGTCGGCCCGATCGAGCGCGACCGACAGCCCAAACAGCGCCGGCACGCCCCAGAGCGGCTGCTCCGAGGAGTCTCTGCGCAACCTGCCCCGGCCGCCGGCCTCGATCCAAAGTCTCGACCTGGTCGCCAACCTACCCTCGACGACGACGACGACGGCCGCGCGGTCGGCCAGCGACGGCGAGGAGGAGGACGACGATGCCGACGACGAGGGCTCGTACGAGTCGTTCGACCAGCGGGCCGTCGTCGGCGCGAGTCACGGGCCATTGGTTGCACGGCCGGGCCGGGCGCAGGTCGCGGGGGACGACGAGGACCTCTACGAGCTGTACGAGTCGATCACCGAGACGGTGAGTGCGCGAGCGGGGGGACGATGGCGTCGGCCTTTTGTTTTGCTCGGCCGAGGAGGAGTCGGGAGATAAGAAAAAGAAGGATCGCTCGAAGTATCGGCGCTTTTTTTCACACGTTCGATACTCCTCCGCGAAAAGTTCGGATCGTAAGTTCTTCTCCGGGGACGACGTTGCTGTTTCCCGAGCTTCGTTTATCAACAATCATTCGACCAGCGAGCGTAGGGTGGGCTATTTCGATGCACTCCTGGCGAAAAGAAAAAAAAAAAAAAAAAAAAACAATCTCTGCGAACAACCAACGAGAATAAGTGATGATGAGAAATAGTTAAGTCCAGATTGGAGGCTGGGTAATAAAAAATTTGATAACTGTTATTATCAGTTTTTATTTCTATTTTTGTCGCGATCAAGATCTTATGAATCAAAAAAACTTGCAGTTTGTGGTATTTTCCGTGTGTTACCAACTATCATCTAATTCTCGTCTTTTCGTAGTTCTGTAAAAAGTTACGATTTTTTCGACCTAAAACTTGATCGCTACTGCAGTCTCAAATCCGGACTCAACTGTTTGTAACCTATTGTGATGACGAAACGACTGAAATTATATCTGCTTTTGGTGTAGCGCGCGGTTATTATATTTTTTTAAACAATAACATCCCAACGATACCTTGCGTACTTTTCAGCCCGAGGACGACAATCCGGCGAGAACGAGTCCGTCCAAAGTGCCGCCGCCCCTGCCCGCGAAACCACCTCGCAGCGTAACAGCAGGTACGTGACGGTTTGTAATAATGAACACATAAGCATCGACGCTTCCGTTCATCTTGGTGCAAGAAACACGCACCCCCGGTCGAGAAGTCTGTGCGCGGAACAATTGTAATCCAACGGAACCCGCCGTCGGGCGATGAAGAATCCTCCTCTTTCATTCCCCTCCTCCGTTCGACGTCGCCCTCTCCGTATATTCCTGTACATACGCCCGCAAAAACGTGCGAATGCACCGCTTTCTCCGCATCAGCGCCATGCGCGCGACAAGTGATGTTTTCCTCGAGCCCCGTACTCGTCGCACACTGCACCATACGGACTGTACTCAGTCTCGGTGCGAACGCGGCGACGGATTTTTCACGTTCAAAGTTTGGCTCGCGAAAACGACGTTCTTCGGTAATACGCACGGTGCCGCGAATCGCGGGCGGACCGGGCCGCCGGTTCGGACCGAGCGCGCGGCTGTCGGCCGCCGGAGCCGCCGGGTCAGAATTCATTCATAGGGACGTCCAAGGTTCTTCCACGAGAGTGTTCTGCATTTTTCCACGGAGAACAAAAACGAGCGTCTGGTGAATAAATGTTCGAATCTGCACCGACTGCGCGTCAATTTGTCGCGATTCTTCCGTAGAACTCGAGAAAAAGCCGTGAATTTTTTGGTGGTGAAAATTTTACTCGGATCAGCAAAGAACGCGAGAGTTCGTTGTTCCTTCATCTCGCTCGACACTTTCAAAATGACTCGTGAGTCGTTGCAGTTGCACTGTTCCTACTGTTCATAGAAAAGTCAACTCGAGTTACATAAATTTAAGTCTCCTCGATAAAATATCAATTGTATTGCCGGATTTTTCGTTTGAAATGATTATAGTTGCATTTTAGAACTAGTTTTTTTTTTTCATCATCCGCAATTTTCTTTCCAACTCTTGGTATTTCATCATCTTCAGGCGATCGTAACACACTTAAAGGCTTTGTTCGAAACGATACTTTTTTTTTTTTTCAAGATAGGAGAAAAATTAGCAAAAAACATCGTTATTAAAAGTTTGAGCAGAACGTTGTTAGCGCGGATCGGAAGAACTTTTATAAAAATGTACTAATTTAGTTTGGAGCCGTTGTACTTTTTTTTGTTTTCTCCCTACTTTTCATTATTTATTAAAAATAAGCACGTTGGGAAATTTTTACGCATCAAAATAAATATTAGGAACAAGGATTTTAACAAAAATTGACAAACAAGAGTTTTTACCGAGGAAATTTGGACAAATTTATTGGTAGTGGCATTTTTTTCATTTTTAGAAAAGAGTCAACCAATGTCGAAGTGTATTCAGTTTTTCAGTCGATCAGACGCATTCACAAATACTCTATTTGAATAACTTTGAACTCGCTTTTTTGTTCGTTGATGTGCATGTAATGTGCTCGTATGTTGCGTTCAATCGAGCCTCAAGTTATGATAAATTTCTTCATCAGTCCGCAAAAAAATCAACAACAACAAAATTCAGTAACTCATACCGATACACAGTGCTATATAATACGTATCAATTCCGCCCTTTTTTTTTCTTCATAATTTCATCAGAGCGATCCGTGTACACTCGAAAAAAAAAAAAAAAAAAAAAAAAAAAAAAAAAAAAAAAAAAAAGAAAAAACAAAAAAAAAAAAAAAAAAAAAAAAAAAGAACAAAAAAAAAAAAAAAAAAAAAAAAAAAAAAAAAAAAAAAAAAAAAAAAAAAAAAACACTTCCTCGTAAATGCAGACGACGATCCGGGCGTTCTCCTTTGAAACTTACAGAGCCCAAACCTTCACGTAATCCACCTTGAGAGACTTGGCGTCGTTCGCCCAAGTTTGCGACCAGACGTTGCTGTTCTGGTAAAAGATGTAGGGCGCCTTTTGCGAAGGGGGAAAAAAAACAGACAAGAGTCAGCTTGCGTCGAAAAATCAAAACGGACATATCGTGCGTGTACCTTCGCTTGGTCGTTGGACCAGAGCTTTGCGGTGTCTCTGCCCGTCTTGGGGTCCGGGAATTCCATCACTCCGCCCACGGCCAGGCCGAGCGTTAGGGAATACTGCAACAGACGAGCAGAAAAAACGGCATTCGAACGAATAACAGTCAATACGGATTTTTTGATGAAACATACTAACCGTCGGATTCCGTTGGGTAAATTATGTTAATCGGAAAATCAGAAGATGCAGAACTTATTGATCGAAATTTTACATTGATCATCGTCAATTATACTTTTGGGGAAATAAAAAATGTTATCTGATTTTAATGGGATGAAAAAATAAAAAAAATCGATGACATTTGAGGGATGGTAGGAGAAAAAATAAACGATGATAACCGACATTGTTCCAAAGTTGCCGTGAATGTTCTAGTTGGCGATAAACAAAATTAACAATATCCAACGTATTTTTTTGCAGCCGGAAAAGTATCTTTTCATCAATACTTAAAAGACCCGCCGAAATTGTAAAAGAATCGATTATTTTAGATGAATGTACTTTTATCACACTTTTTGTCTTTTCCCTCTCTTCTACGGTACAACGCAATATTACTCGTATAGGTGCGAATAAATGTTTCCGCATCATTATGAATAAGACACGCGGCGGCCACTATGCCTTCCCGTACCCCGTATTATACGACCGAATGGCCGATGAGGTAGTACAGAAAAACCTACCGGACTGCTGACGTACGCCCCGGCGTCGGTGCCCTCCTCGTACATCTTCCCGTCGACCATCAGTGTTACCTTGCCCGGGCTCCAGATCATCTCGAACACGTGGTAGTCGCTGGACCAGAGTTTTTCGTTCACCACCGAGCTACGGTCCTGGCCGTCGAAGCTCTCCGCCGCTGGCGAGACGCGGTCTATCCTGCCGCCCCAGAGCACCTTGTTGCTCAGGTCCCGGCCGTCGCGGACCAGCTCGGCGTTCCCGGCGGACGAGGCGACCCGGATCTGGTGGCTGCCGTTGCTCTTTTCCGACTCCAGCATCAGTACTATGAGCACGCGGCGCTGGTTATCATCCGTTTAGCGAGCGTGCTAGGCCAGTCGAGCTCGTCGCTCAACGGTGACTCGAGCAAGACGACAAACAGACTCATTTGAATCGCCAGTGAGAGTCGCACCCCGATGCGGCTGTCTCAAGGTCTTCCTCGACTGCCGATCCAATGAATTCATTCGCGTCTGCGTATGCAGTTATATAACCCTGATAGCGCGCAACGTTAAAACGTTTTCTGAAGAAGTGGATGCGACGTTTTATGAACATTGAAAAAACGTAAAATGTCCGCTTCTGTTCGAATGATAAGTCACGCTGGAACCGCTTTGGCACAAGATTTCTCGATAAAACTAATGCAAAGGCAGTTCTGGCGTGATTATTCGTAACAACGAAACAGCGGACATTTTTAAAACGTTTATAAACTTTTCCAAATAATACGTTATGAAGTTGTTTTTTTTCAACATTTTTTAAACGTTACTGGGGTAAACGTCGTGTGCTCTCGGGGACGAGTCAAACTCTACTCCCTCTCTCTCTCTCTCTCTCTGTCCAGATTTTTCAATCGATTCATTTTTCCAGGCCGATTGTCTCCATCGAAGCAGTAGCTGCGGGTTTCGTTTCGGACAAGATCTTTTTTTGGATTCGAAAATAATGCTTTGACGATGGATTTGTTGCAAATCGGATTCAGAGCCTAAAATCGGAAGCTTGTTGGACGGGCGTGTATGGGAAATCCGATTCATCGAACGATATCGTTCGCTAAGAAAATTTCAACTCGTAGCTTAATCACCTCAATCCCGATTCACTGTCGAGTCATTCATGGATTGAACATTTTGAGCCCTGAATCATTTTTCTCGATTGACGTCAAAGTACAAGTCGGAAAACAGTCTATGCTGCGGACAAAGAGAGTTTCGAAGCTCGACGCGGAGAAATATCCATCCCGATGAATTATTGAAAGAAAAAAAACTAACATCGATTCCGCGGAAAAGTGTGTAAAATATTTCAACGAAGGAGCATGATTATACTATACAGGTAAACCGCGCTAAACTCACGCGGATAGATCCAGTCGCCGCGCGGCAGCTTGGCCCTGATCTGCACGCGGCCGTAGACAAGGTTCAGGAAGCTGCGGCTGTTCAGTCGGCCCGAGCTGACGGCCGGCAGGACGCTCCAGCCCCGAGCGGTGCGCTGGCATTCGTGGCTCGACGCCCGGCCCGTGCACCTTGTGGGTTTTCATGGATCATCCGATTTTGCGGGTAACAAGTTTTACGGGACGATTCGTTGCTTCGCCTCGAAAGCTTTTTTTTTTTTTTTTTTT
>JAPYYV010008767.1:0-20801 GCA_030522625.1 Copidosoma aretas | reverse complement strand
TGATAATAATGATGATGACTGATCACTTGTAAGTGACCCAAGTCCATGCGAGGTCGAGGTGCATAAGACAGAGGGGCGTAGCGCGTAAGCGCGGACACTGAAGGAGAAACGACGTGCCCTCTCTACGATACTAACATGGGCACCAAGCTCATGTTAATAATCATCATCAATAATCATCAGTATAAATATTACCATGAGCATACTCATACTTATTGTCATTATTGTAATGGTTATCATAATTATCAACATCATTAAACCAATTATTTAAACAATTTTATCATCATCAGCATAACTACCGTACTATTCATCATGATCATCATTATCATCATTATCATTATCATTATCATTATCTAAATCATCATCATGACTCATCAACATTATTGTGATATTCTCTATCAACATTATCAGTATCAACATTATCAGTATGAACATCATTATAAAAATCATTAATATAAATAATCATCATCATTATTATAAGAATATTTAGAAAAATTATTATCATCAATACCATCGAAAACATGCTAGATATCATCATCATTATTATCATCAAGATTTTTATCACCAACATTAACACCATTATCATAAACATTATCATAATAGTCATTAACATAATTTAAGTATTCGATATCATCATAATTACCGTATAGATTATCACCATTATCATTTTTGCTATCATCCTAATCGTTATCATCATAACAATCATTATAATAATCGTCATTATCATCATCATCATCATCATTTTTTTATTCTTATAATCATTATTTTTATCATCAATATTATAATTATTAGCACTATCATTATTTGCATCATTATTATAATTATCAACATCATCAGCATCATCATTACTATCATCATCATTCTTATCAATGTTAGGATCATTTATAATCATAATTATAATCATCATCAACATCGTCATTATTACTATTATCATTTTGGGACTTATTAGTATCTTCAATATGATCAACAACATTATTAGCAGCAATATAATCATGACTATTGATATCATTATCACCACTGTTATGATTATTATCTTTAATAATATTATAGTGATCATTATAATATTCATCTTCAGCATCCTCATTATCATAATCATCATTATTTTTCTTATTATGATTATTTTCACTATAATCGTTTCCATCATCATAATAATAATTATTATTATTATGTTTGGAATCACCATCAATATGATTTCCGACATCATTACTGTTATCATAATCATCATTATTGTCGTCTTCATCAGCATCATCATAATCATAATCGGCAGCATTATTATGAATATCGTCTGCTTTACTATTATCAATATCATCTTCATATTAATCAGCATAATTTTCATCATCATCATTAATATTACAAGCATTTTCATCCTTAAAATCATTAATAAAAACATTAGTATCAGAGTAATTATTATAATGATTGGGATCATCAGCATCATCATTATTATAATAATTATTATCATTATTATTAGTATCATAATCATAATTATCATCATCATAAGCATCATTATCATCATTAATATTATCATAGCCAATATAACCATCATGATAGCAAAAATTTTAATAATTATCATCAGCATTATTATAATAATTATTGACATCACTGAAATCATTATTGTCCTTAAAATAATCATAATGTTTGGTATCATTAAAATCAATAATACTATTTTCATAATCATCGTCATTATTATCATTATCATGTACATTATCATAAGTATCTTAAGCAGCATTATCATTATTAACATTATTATCAAACTAATAGTGATCAACATTATCATCATTATCATCGTCATCGCCATGCGCATTATCATCCTTAACATTTGTGTCATGATCATGTTTATCATAATATTTAGCATAAGAATTTAAATTATCATCGTAAATATCATGACTAATACAATCTGCATCATCTTTTATATCATCGGAAACAGTATTATCATCATTGTAATAATACTCAGCATCATCATGATTATCATCGTCATCATCATGACTGTAATTATCATTATTATTATCATTATTATCATGATTATTATTACTGAGATTATCATGATCAACATCATCATGCTCATTACTAAAATCATCAGCAATATCACCATTATTATTATCATCATCAGTGCAATTTGTTTTGAGTTTCTTTATTGGTATCATCATCATTATCATTATCATCGTAATCTTCGTCATCTTCATTACTATCATTATTATCATGATGATAAGCATCACTACTATCATCGTCATTTCCGTCATTTATGTCGTACCTGTTGTTATTTATATTATTATCTCTATCGTCCTTAGTATCATTATCAGCATTATTGTCGTCATTATTGCCATTATATTTATTCTAAAAATCATAAAAATTATCATAATCATCATCATTGCTATCCTTAACATTATCTTGATCACAAATATCGTCATTATTTTTATCATCATGATTATCATCACAATTAGCGTCAGTATTATCATCATTGTCATACATTTTATCATTTATATCATCGTCATAATTCACAACATAATCATCATCATTATTATTGTCATCATCAATATAGTATTATTTGTTGTTATTAGTATTTTTATCATCATGATAATTATTATCTTCCACATGATGATGACTATCATCTGGGTATTCTATGTTACTATAATCATTATCATAACGATCATCACCGATATCATGCTTTTCAACATTATTATTATCACCATCAATATCTTAATGATCATTATTATTATCATTATTGTCATCATTGTAGTCAGCATCAATCTTCTATCTCATTATCCAATCTTATTATCGTTAACATCATTTTAAGCTTTTCCATCATTATCGTTAACTTCTTGACTATAATCATCATCACCTACATCATTTTAGTCTTCATCCTCATTATCAGCAATATCGTCATCATATTTATCATCACCATCACCAGTTTATTCATTATAATCATCATTACCATTATCATTATCACGCTAATCCTTATACACAACGTCATTATATTCATTAATATCGTACGTTTTATCATCACTATCATTATTGTGATTGTCAGTAATATTATTATCGGCATATAACTATATTATCGTCAGTATTATTATAACCATCTAAACACGCATCATCATCATCAAAATTGTTTTAATCGATAATATTATCGCAATTATTACTTTAAGTACACTTATCAATATTATTATTATCCTTATTATCACTGTGATAGTCATTACTATAATTATCATAATCAGCATCATCCTCATTCTCATCATTTGCATCAACATATTATAATTTTTTGCATCATCATCTTTACTATCATTAACATCATTATTAACCCTAAAAATATTATAATTGTCATAGTAACCTTTATCATTATCACTATCATTACAATCATTATCATAAGTATCATCATTATCATCAGTATTAACATTATCATTGTTATTATTATTACCATTCTTGTCATTCCTATAATCATCATAGTAACAATCGTCACAATTAATATTATCATTATTATCATCATTATCCTTAGCAACATTATCATCATCATCATCGCAATCATTATCATCCCTAACATCATCATTATTATCTTTCACATCATTATTCTCGTCATAACATCCTCTGTATCATTATCAGGATCATTATCATCGTTATTATTGTTATTATTGTCATCAGCATCACTTTAATCATCAATGTTATCATAATCATCATTATCATAATCGTCATAATTATAAATAATTCGTATATCTTAATAATCATCATAATTATCATCATCGTCATCATCATTATCATAAACATTATCATGGTAATCATGATTATCATCATCACTATCGTCATCCCTATCATTAACATTTAAAATATCGACATCATCATCATCATCATAATCATCGTTATCATCACTATTAGCGTCACTAACATCATTATCACCATCATCATTATTATCATCATGCTTATCACTACTATTCGCATTATCATCATCAATATTATCATCATCATCATTACTTTTACTATCATCGTCATTATCACCATAATCATCATCATAGCAATCATCAATCATCTAAACAAGATCATTATCATAATCAGAATTTTTCATTACCATTTTCATACAAATCATCCCCTACAACGTCATTATCGTCATCCATATCATACATTTTTCATTCACAATCATTATTACTATTATCAAAATAGTCATTATTTTTATTAAGATCATCATTGTTATCATCATCATCATCAATATCAGCATCATAATTATTATCATAATCGTCATTATGATTATATTCATAATTATTTGCATCATACCATCATCATTTTTCTTATCATAGTAATTTTTATTATTATAATTGTCATTATAATTTTGATGATCATCATAATCATCATAGCTGTTATTATTACTATCATCTTTTCCATTTTTCTTGTCATCAATAATATCATTATCATCATAATAACAAACATCACCATCATCATCATTATCATCCATTGAATCATAATCATAATTATCATCATTATTATCATCATTATCAGCATCATTAGGATCATTATAATTATCAATATAATTATCATGGTCATTATCATTGTCATCATCATAAAGAATATCTTCATCATCATTAGCATCATCATCATTATTATCATCATCTTCATCATCATCAACGTTTGCATAATCATCTTTATCATTACTATCATCATCATCATTATCACTATCATCGTTATCATAACCGTAAATATTATCATCACTATTATTATTACGATTTTTATAATTATCATCATTATTATAATAATTATCGTGTAAAATCAGGACTATTATTCTCATTATTATACAAATAATCACCTCTAATCTTATTATCGTCATGAATATGATAATTTTTATAATCATTATGATCATTATTATTGTTATCAATGATATCATCGTTACCATCATTATAAACATTTTATTTTCATTATCTTCGTAAATATCATTATTAGCATCATCAATATTATCATTAAAATCATAATCGTCATAATCATAATTATTATCTGAATTATCATGATCACTCTCATCATCATTATCATCTTGCTTATCTATGACATCATCACCATCATTATTATCATAACAATCATCATTATGATGATTATGATCATCATTAGTTTAATCATTATAGTAATAAGAATTTTTATACTTATTATAATACTAATTGTCACCAACATCGTCATCATATTCATTAAATTAAATGCATTTCATTATCATTATCATCGTTATTATTGTTATCAATTCCATCATTGTCTTTATCGTTATTATTCACACATCCTAATCCTTATCATTATTATAATCGTCATCGTGATCTTTATTTTCATCAACATCGTTATCATCGCTATCATCATCGTCATTTTTATCATTATTATCATCATTATCATCGTCAGCATCATAATTGATTACTTAATATTCAACATAGACATCATCATAATCATTATCATCATTGTCATTATCTTTATTATCAACATTTTTATGATTGTTATAATTATCATCATCATCATCATCATCATTATCATCATTATCATCATCACCATTAGACTCATCATCCGCATCATAATAAGGAACATCGTTATCATTGCTGACAGCATTATCATCATTATCGTCATCATCATTATTTTTGTCATCCTTGACATTATTATCATCATCATCATCATAATCATCATTCGCACTAATATCATCGAAATTGGTTTTTTCACCTCGTAAATGCTTTTTCGACATCCACAAACATATTAACATTTTTGTTTTTCATAGAAATATTACTTTTCTGTTACCGCTATCGAGTTGCATCAAATTCTTGGTTCATTTTTGGTGCTCTTTTTTTTGTGTAATTTTATGGCATAATAACAACTAAATTTTTTTCTATTTACGCTATCTTTTGCTTCTCTTGCTTCCTGCTTTTTTAAAATTTCTATAGGTTTCTAGCGCTAGTTCATTCTTCTTGTTCAGGTATACCTTTCTAGTATACTATTCAAGCCTTTTTAAGTTCCTCCACTAACATTCTACACTCTTTGTTATACTAAGGCTTATCTTTTTGCGAACGATTGTGTCCTACTATCTTGTTTCCCGCTTTTTTGACTGGATTATACATGTTCTTTTACTTTCCATCGAATTTTAGTTATTAATATAATACTTTTGCCTTTCGATTATGTATGCTGTTATTACTTTTCTATCGGTACTCTGTAAGTTTTTTTAACTCTTTTACCTTTTCTTAAGCAAATTTTTTTTCAAATTTATCTAAATGATGCTTTTCGGCTACCGCTAGACACGTCCTATCCTAAGGTATTACTGAGAAATGGTCTGAATGACAGTAACTACCCCTACATTACCTGTCAATAATAATTTTGGAGCTGTGCCTCTTATTAGTAATCAAACGATCGACTTAATTTCTAGTCACGCCGCCGCCATCTAAGTACCTCTACGTTGTTATATAGATATCGGGATGTTCAAGTTAAGGGCTTTAACATCAAGATTTTTCGATATCCTCAGCTCGATAACTCTAGGAATTTCATCACTACCTAGCCTATGACAGCTCTCTATTTTATTGGTTCTTTTAAAAAGATATTTACAGCTTATTTTTACGGTGAGATCTCCCAGTATAATTTTAATATCTAACGATCAGCCTTCGTCGTACATTATTTTTAATTTTGCAAAAAAACTTTCATGAATGTTATTATCCCAATCTTTTTTCGGCGTGTAAACATTGATAAGCGTGTAATTGCACTATTTATTGTAAGGACGTAAATAACAAATTCTCTTTTTTACTACTTTAGATTTTTGTATGTTCAATGACCGTTCGTTCTTAACAAAAAAGAGGTAATTCTAGATTACCTCCAACCTATTTGCGATGCAATAGTATGTCTTTACGTACTCTTATTTGCCCTTGAGTCGGTAGCCTTACCTCTTGAATAGCTGTGGTGTTAAAGTCGTATTTATCTAAATTTCACTAACCAGTTTGATTGCGCCTGTTCTAAAGAGTGTCCCGACATTTAAAGTCGCGTGTTTGTAATCTTTTTCAAGTTTTTTATTGTTAAGTTACTTAGAGATTGCATATTGGTCTTGATTCTGGCTTTGAGTCTGGGTTTGGTTTTAATTCAGAGGGTAGTTTTCCATAAGTATCAAACTATTCGCTCGCAAAACACCCTGCTTTGATCCCAGGGTGGCTTTATCGTACTTGGAGTGTGGCCCACCCACCTTCTTAGTCCCTAATTGCACGCATTCTTCCTGTTTACACCAAAAATTATCATTTCATGTTCCGCTGCCACTAGATCGGCTTCTTTCTAATTGTCTGCAGCGCTTCTAGCAAGGTAACTGGTTTTCCGTCGGCCACGACAGTCTTACAGTTTTTTTAGGCAGCGTTTTGAACCGAGGTCTTCTTTTACCAGCTACATATGATAAATGGACTTCTTGTTTCTTTATAATAAAAAGTTAGAAGATAGAATAGTAAGGGATGGTAGCAAGGTGGACAGGTAGAAAGGTTGAGAGAGAAAAGGTTAAAATGTAAGCAAGGTAAAAAATAGAAGAAACGATAAGAAATGTGTGTTCGTACGCTTCTCTTGATACAATATACCTGCTATCTACAACAGTGTGGGATCGTCTCTCTCATGCCTGTTCTCGTTAGCTGCTCATAACTGCTTACTTAATCTATTTACAGTAGCCTACTTTTTAAATAGCTTGCCTTATTCCGCATCTTAGGGGCCGCGCGCTATGTAATGGTAACGAGGCCTCATACGCAGATTAAAGTATCCCCACACACGAATAGTTGTCTGCAATTTCCTTAACCTCATGTAACTTGGATACACTTTTCATAAATTCTGTTCTTTTTCCTTTTCTTAATGTTTCATCTCCTTTTACAACTTCTTAGTTCTATTTTTTCGAATTTTTAGTGACCAAATTCCTTAGTTCTCCCATCAAGCTTAAAAAAAAGCTCCCACTTTTGTCGATTTTTTCAATGTCAAAAACTAATTTCTTGCCTTTTTTCTCGTTTTTATTTTAATTGCACCTCATTATGCGTCTATTTTTTACATATATCCAGTTATGTTTACATTTAAAACTTAAATCATTTCTGTCAAGTCATTCTGCACTATTCTTACGTCTATTTTGTTGCTAACTTATTTCGCTTCTATTTTCCATCTGTATCGAGTTAAATTTACACTTAAACCTTTAATTATTTTTGTCAATCTGCCTTTTTTTTACTTCTTGTTCTCCTTTTATCCCTTAGTTTTGGCTGTGTGCAAGCTACCTGCTATTATCATTTAATCTACGAGAAGTCACCTTAGATTTAAACTGTACACTTAAACCTCATTTCTTAAGCCATAAGAGATATTGACTGTAAATGACATCTTTCCTCTTTTATTTCCATGCCACGAAAGGATATTCATTTTGGAACCATAATCGTATGCAATTTTCCCCGCTTACACCTTCTGACAATCCACCCTTTTGATTCAAACTAATTGATTTAAAATATTCATCATCTATTGCAAGAATCTATAATTTCTCTCTTTTATGTTTGCTTGAAGCTTTGTTTTTTTACTTTACTCATATGAGTCTTTTATCATTTAGTCTTTTCGTTTAAGACAGCGTAGTTAGTTCATTGAAAACTGTTAATTTTTTTTAACTGTATTATGTATTATTTACATATCATCTATATTCTCTGTAAATAAACTTATGAGTACTAGGCTTCATTGAAATGCCTGACCTACATCTTTTACTGTTTTAGAAAACAATTGGTTAGTACCTTGTCCGTAATTACCTTATTTTTTGTGCATATTTGGATTCCTGGCAACCTTTTAACACTTGCATACCTATCTATATTCTCTCTTTTTAGCCTGCAAAATATCTGTATTAATTGTATTCAATAATGTTTCATAGTCTCTGAGCAGAGCATATAGTTTATCATACTGTATTTTAGTGTATTTTTATTTCAACTATTCACTACAAAAATGTAGTCTCTCGTTTTTCTTTTTGCTTTAAAGCATATGACTTCTTTACAATTCTAACACTTTTCTACCCATTTTTCTACTCTTTTTATCATTATACTTGCTTATAAATCGTACTCTACATTGACAAACGCAGACACCGTGTAGTTTCTAACGTTCTTTTTCTAACCCTCTGCCTCGATAGTTACACAGATTTTTTACGCATTAAAGTAGTAGTACGATCCTGTTGAAGATTCTTTGTCATTCACGATCAGATTATCATTTTCATCTTTAATAAAATCATTCCGATTCTGATACCCCTTTCGGGTCGCATTTGTTCCTTGGTACATTTTACGAGCATTGTTTTCTTGTAATTTTTCGTTATAGTAATAATTTTATTTTCTTCCAATAAACGTTTCTTTTTTCTCACTATCCTGCTTGCTGCTATTATACAATTTATATAGTTTTCTACAGCTAGTTTTTGTTACTATTCAGGTATATTAGCTATTTAAGCCTTTTGGTTGACCAATCTTATTTTTCTGCACTCGTTGTTGAACCATGGCTTGTGTTTTTTCGATGGTTTGTATCCCACTATCTTGTTTTCTGCTTTATTTTCATTGCATTTTCAACATTTTTCCACTTTTTATTGACGTCCATTTCCTGATCGAACGTGCCCGCTACTCGATCATCAATGCAGTTATGTATTTTTTGTTAATTATAGGTTTGATAAAGTATCTTAGTTTTTCGAGTGCCAATTTTCTTTCACTGTTAGTTAAGTAATGCTTTTCGGCCATTGTAAGACGCGTCTAAGCCCTATCTATTACCAGGTAATCTTCCGAATTGCAGGCAGCCCACCTATATATACTAATATTTAGAGTGTTGGAGCTTTGTCTCTTATAAGTTAATACATGATCGATTTGATTCTCATTCATGCTATCCGGGGACGTCCACATTGCTTTCTGGATATCGGGATGTTGTAAGTAAGTGTTCTTAACAACAAGGTTCTCCGATACGGCGATCTAGATGACATGTACTATTGTCATTCCTCAGCTTGTGGAGGCTCTTTTTCCCGAAAGTTGTTCCAGAAAGATATTTTCTGTCACTTTCAGCGCTAAAATCTCCCAGTGTGATTTTGATATCATACGATGAGCCAGCTTCGTTTATTCTTTCTAATACTGCGAAGCAACTTTCCTTAATATCACTGTATTTTTCTTCCGTCGGCTCGTGGACATTGATAAGCATATGACTGTACCATTCATTGTTCAGACGTAAGTACAAAACTCTCTCTTTAAGTAATCAAAATTAATTTATGTTCGTTAGTAGTTCTCTTTTAAAAAAGCAACCTGACTACCCCTTTCGTTTTTTTCATGCAGGAAGATATATCTACCTTCTTCAATTTGCCGTCTTTTCAGTAGCCTTACCTCTTAAATCACTCTTAAAAAGTATCCTAACATTTAACGTCACATTCTCGAAGTACTATTCTAAAAACTTGGTTTTTTCCCTGTCTTGAAATTAATATACCTGTAATATTCCGTAAAACTAATTGTACGTCACTGACGAAAATCTGTACGAAAATTTTTAATACTAATACATAATTTCAGTGTTTTTGCGTGCCAAAATATTTCATCAAATACTTCTAAACAGTCTTGCCTACTGTCAGCTGTGCGGCTGAACTGCTGCATCGTAGATCTAACTCGTACCAAATCATCACCTACCCAAGTTCCAGACGACACACGTAAACAAAGCGAACTTTGTTGTGACAGTGCTAATTATGTCAATTTGTCTCGTCAATCATTGTAAGTTTTGTGTGTTTGTACTTTCATTTATTATATTAAACATGATTGTTTTACGTTAAGCTATACAAACATAGTTTCCAAGATGTATCCAAGTAATAAGCAGCGGAGTCGTAAGAGAACAAGAAACGAAGCGAACTTGCAATGTAATCCTAGTTAAAAAGCTGAAAATAGGGTGAGATAGGTGTTTTCTAGTGTTTTCTTTTCTAGTTTAGAGCAACGTACTGTAAAACTTATGCTCAATAAAATTATTCCATAGTATTTTAGTCAATAAGTTTTTTTTTATTAATAGGGACAACAATATGTGAGTTCTGCAGCTACTCTATTTCAAGAGAAATTATTAAAGCCTGTCTCTATTAAGTACGCACAACTTTTTTATTAGCTTCATATGACATTTGATACAAGTAAATAAGCACAAAAAAAAATTTTAGGTTTAGTATCATTGAAAGATCAAAGAGGAAAAAAAATTTGTAACTTAAAGTGGACACATGAGAGAATATTTATTTTATCATATAGTGCATCACCTCTTATAGCCAGTCTTACTATACATATAAAAATTTATCTTTGAAATATCTCAAAACTCCCACTATCAACATAAAAAATTTATACGATTCTCTTCTTGACAATCATGCTGCTGTCACTGGCAAAGAAGATATTTTCATTTCAGAGTCGGCTTTTGATAAATCTTTTCATCATCAGTTAGGAAGCACATTCAATATACCTTGAATCGACATATGTAATATATATTTCGAAAATGAAACGGCTTGTACAGTAAGTCAAAAAGTTCAAGTTTATAAGGGTGACGAGGCAGCTTAATTAAAGAAAAAGAAAAAATTAACGACTAATAATTAAGCTTTAATTCTTGAACTTAATTTTGCCCTAAACTTTTCTTCGCCTGAATTGCCCGATTGTCATCAATTTTTTCGTTGATTAATGCAGCTTCACGCATTAAATGTTCATGTGGATAAGACTGATCCCAGTTATATGTTTCTATAAACGGAAGGTGTGGCTAAAAAAGAAGAAAATACACTTTGTTATTAGAATTCGATTCCACGAAACATACAAAAATAATTTCACTTTCTGGAGCGTATGGCGGTCGAAATCGTAATCATATGGTATTACGTTGAACGTATCGAAACCTAAGAAGAGTATGCAAAAAATAATTGAAAGTGCACAAAATCCTCCATTTGTTGTTTTGTAAGAACAGCGGAATCAGTTAATTCATCATGTAAACATCTTTAAAGGAGACATTAAAAACTATATTTGGAAGTAAAACTCTTTGCATAAAGTTGAACAGAATAGGAACGGTTGGTATTTGTGGAAATAACGATGATCTATTGAAATCATTTCAAATACAATCTGTAAATTTTGATAACAAAAGCATTGCATCTCCCCCCATAGTTGGAATTTCAGAAAAAAAGAAAAAAGTCTTCAGAAGTTTACTAAAATATGTGAATCTAAAAATCAAGATTTATTATAAAAACCATTTTGATAAAGTAGAAAGTAAAGCAGTAAAGAAAAATGTGTGAAAAGAAATAAATTTAAAGAAGGCAGAGGTAAAGAAAGAGAATAGAAATTTTAAAGTAAGCGAATAAAAAGGATTAAAAAAGAAAGCTGTAAAAAAAGCGAAAAAATCACTTTTACCAAAAAAAGTAAAATGTGTCGTAAAGTTATTCTTGTACCTTAGCAAAATTGGTTAATTAAAGCGTATCTATAAAATTAACAAGTCAAAATAAATATATTTCTCCAAATAACAGAAACTATTGTTATTCTACATTTTACAATATCCTTTTAGAATGGCTATTATATACAAATAGCATGTTGAATGTTAAGGTAAAAGTGTATTCATTATACATATAGATGTAATCACTTTAACGGTTAAAAGTTTAAATCTTTCTTACATCCCGGTAAACATTATCTCAAACACTGGTGTCCGCTTTGTCTACATGTGTCGTCTAGAAATCAGGTAGGTATTTGTTAGCATGAGGTTAGATCTACGGTGCAGAACATTAGCCGCACAGCTGAGAGTAGGCACATTTTTGGAAGTATAATATCTCAGATGATTGTCAATAAATCAATCTAAAACTTTCCAAAAAACTTCATCTTGTACTAACGAACAACTTTCTTGCTGATAGTTGTGTCAGGCTAAAATTTCCCCTCACACTTTTTTCCTTTGCATTTTAAAAGATGTTTTACTAGCGCTGCACTTATTCGGCACAAAGTATTTATAAACAACAGAAAATTTAGGCCCTTTTGATTACTTTCCGGCAGTGCCTAGGTCTAATGGGCAAGCATGCCAAATTTCAAAGCATTTTGATCGCTATTGACCGATACATGGCGATTAATGTTTGGATAACGTATTAGAATTGAATGTTTAAAATTTTTAGTATTTTTTTTATCTTTAAAAGTATGAGCTTCATGCAAAATTGTAAATAGAAAAAAAGAGTTTTTCTTTCTCTGTAGGGCAGTATTTTTTTTTTTTTTGGTCAATATTCGGCACTTTAAAAACTTTTCTTTTGGGACAATATGTTTTCGTGATTTTCAACTCAAGTCTTCTTTTTGTTTTTGACTCCATAATTTTGAAAAGTTATTGAACTGGCTCGTAAATATGCATTATGAATTTATGAGAAAAAAAAAAAAAAAAAAAGTTTCCAACTTTTTCCTACTTTGGGCACTTTTGCAGCCCTGGTGCACCCTTGGTAGGAAAAATAGGGCTCCCCACTTCTGTACATACGACCAGGGGGGTCCCAATAGTACATCAGGTGTGACTTTGCAAGCGCCCTTGGGTCCAGAGACTGCCCTGGAGACATACACATTTGTTACAAAAACTACTACTAAATTTCCGAAATATTCTAAATTTTGTAGGTTTGGACCTCATTTCTAGAATGATTCATTTTTTTGTATTTTTAGTCATTACACCTATAAATTCGAAAAAATTCCATAACAAAATACTTTTCTCTGAATGTTTATGTAGTTTAGACACAAAAAACTCTGTTTTTTCCACTGTATGCGCCGAATCATTCTCATAGTCTACGTACTGATAATTTAAAAAACCTTTACTTAATAACATGTCACATATGCCAATAAAACGCAAATTTATCACTCACTTTAAGTATGAAACAATCCGCAAGAGATGATCATAACCAAAAAGAGCAATCCTAGTTAAAAAAATTCATTTAAAAAATTGGGAGTAATGGAGAACCTGCTTTTTTACATCAAAGTATTAGAGTAATGTCATACGTTGTTATTATAGGTTATCCGCAGGTCTTTGTAAGGTATAACCAGGTACGTAGTAGACATAAAGTAAGATAAAAAGCCTGATCATACAAACTAAAGTTATATTTTGCAAGGACGTATAACTCTTGTTATTGAGGAATGATAGTGATCCACAATATTTCTTGGGTATCAAAATTCGAAACTATATCAATGATTTAAATATAATTAATTTCTATTTTTATACACTATTTACGACTGCTTATAATAAATTGGAGTACTTCTAATAGTCACGAAACTCATTACTTACTGCTCTGATATATAGTATCTGATAACATAAATTGTTCTAAACAATACATGATAAGCTTTTATTACTCTTACGAGAAAATCAAATTAATTATATCCCATTCTAGCGTTATTTAGAACTATATTATAAGCGATAATAATGTCTTACTATCATTATTTAGGATACTTCTACAGTATTTAGCCCATGAGTTTTGTGGCCTGCTGTGAAATTCATGTACTTATACGTTTGTCCTACGATTTACGTATCATCTGCAACTATTGACGGCAAACGTGACAGTATACATATTGTGAATGAATTAAGTTAGGGGTCTTTATCATATGTAGAATAGAAGATTTGCATGCACTTCCTTGCTTCCTTGTATCTCCTGTATAAATTTTGTGTCATCGTAAGCCTTGGATAAAGTTTTGTCTTATTCCAAAAACAATCCCTAAATACGGAAGCTACTTGAAGTTATTGTGATATATTTTGTTTTAGAGCCAGAGAATATCAGGATTGTATCAATCATGTAAGATTATTATGTTGGTTATTACTTGGATCATTGACATATACTATGGTTGTATCAAGAAAAAATTCAACTCAGTGTCTTGGCCAGCCTTTACCGGTCTCTCAGCCAATTCTGCAAGAATCCTCCTGCCATATTGCTGACCTTATTCAAGTCATTTTTGCAACATTTCCAGAACAATACAAATCTTCTGTCAACAATATGTCATCCATCTACTATGCTTTTACTTTATGTCAGGTGAGGTGCTTAGTATTCTATTAATCTAAGATAATAAATAAATATTATACTTTACATTGTATACTTATTAAAAAAACTGTATTCCATCATATATCCAAGAGATACAGGCTCTTAAAATCGTAAGAAACTATACATCGTTCTACAAGTTTATCTAGGAAGCACTAGCAATAAATATGAGTAAATTAGCATATGAGTATAATTTTAATGATTTTAGTCCATATAAGAATTAATGATTAAAGCACAATATAATATATCTAAAAATTAAATATGCATAGATGTAGAATGTTTAATAATAGTTCGACGAGTATAAAATAACACGAAAAGCCATTCCACTTTTAGTATGTAAATAAGAGATCAGTAAGATAACCTGCAAGTTTTTACAATACAATGATATCTTAAATATAGTGGTATTCAAGTTGTGTCTGTGCCTTACGGTTAAAAAAAATTTTGCACTAACGGTTTGGATGTACTTATATATAGATTCATGTCACCCACTGATACAATTAAACCATCAAACCTAAAATATAGAAGGATTAAACCTGTCATTCTTATAGTGATATTTAGTTATATATGCCATCAAAAGTAAGGGTATCGGTATTTTACTATTTTTTGCTTTCTTATAGAGGTAGCTTTGTTAGGGATCAGAAATCGTGTAGGCCTATAATTAGTTGTATCTCAGGAATTTATCAACCTTATCCGACCCAACTAGGCTTAATTGTTGTGTTCTTTGATACTTGTCTACTGTAGCTTATGATATACATAGCATACCGATCCATACGTGTCTTACTACCTCAGGTGAACACGTAGAACTTAGAAAAGAGAGAAGAAACGAAACTATCAAGTTGCGATGAAGAGTAGACCAGAAGAAGAAAAAGAAGATTTAGGACTTTTAAAACTGGCAGACATACCACCAACTTACCATGCTACACTTGGCTTTTCCCCCGATCTTATGTACTAATAAATAGGAATTGATAGTCCGTACTGTGCACTTATTTCATGTCCACCCAACCGACCGCAAACCCACGTAACAGAAAGTTTGGTGTCAAAAGAAGAATTGGTTAAAAAGTGCACACAGCATAGTACCGCAAGACAAAAACTAGGTATAAAGACAAAAAAAAAATTTTTCAAACCACCTGACCAAAGATGAAGAAAAGTTAGGGAAGTGAAAAAAAATGACATGGCAAAGCAAAGTCAACGAGAAACTAAAAGGACAACAAAGAGACAATCAGCTTACCAGAAATGAAACTCCTACATATGTAACAAGAGAAAAAAGGAAAATTTTTAGTAGATTGACATCCGGAGAAGAAAAAATGTGGTCCAGTGCAGTCGTATCGGCAATTCGGGTAAATACAAGTAAATACATGATCACACAGAAATCTCTTATACGTATCGAAATAAATATTTCCCGATTCAAAGGAAAGTAGAGAGAAAAGTCACTTTTTTTTTCACTAGATTATGATAATTACACAAAGCTAATGACAAATATTTACGAAGTATATCGATGCTTAAATAGAACGACGATATATTGAGACGAGAATACTAACGTAAATCAATATGACAAATAAACTTCTTTAAGGTGACTCATGCGTGTAGTGCCATATCAAGCGGAGGCCCTTGGAAGTGACGCTATGTGAAACTGGATACATGAGTTTAAATAATATCAACAAAAATGGAAAGTTATTGTCTGTGGCGTCAATAAGAGTAATATTGTAAGGAAGTCAAAATAAATATCTTTTTGAATGCCTTAGTACCATTAACATTCGCCACACGCTTGAAATTCAGTATCATAATAGTTTTTTTTTTTAATTGATGGCTTACCCTTTTTTTTTGTCCATGATCCATAACATACAAAATTTTATTCTATAGTATTTTGCAAGTTGAATAATAATAAATTTTATAGTGTAATTACTGCACTTTTTTCAAACTGGCGGGCTGACTTTTTTGTTTTAAAGAAAACAAAATATATAAAAAAATGCACACATTACCATTGTTTCTCATAATAATTTCGTTATGAGTATTTATTACTTGCTGTCTCTGAAACGAAAAAGTTGACCCACCAGTTTAAAAAAAATGCAGTTATTACACTATAAATACAATTTTTTTTAGTTTTATTTAATTATGTTTATCAATCCGCATAAGCCACCCTAACTTTAAATATAGATACGATAACAGAAAACACTACACCCCTTTTTACCCTTGACCCATACTTCGTTTAAAGTTACGCACGTAAGATAATGTTACTTATTCACAGTATAACAAATAACTACTTAGAAGCAACTTTAGGAAGCAGAACAGAATATATTTAACTAAACATCTTAAATATTTACTAATATCTTGAAATAACTCGGAATTATACAATTGACAATTAAAATAAACTTTATAGTTGAAAACAATAAAAAGATAGATAAAACTGATGATAACGTACCTAATAAAAAAAAAGAAAGGATAAAAACGAGAATCGAAACAGAAATTATTGCATGGTAGTCAGACCAATAAAAATTGACCTAAAATAAGAAGCTTATGGTTAAATAATAAAAAGGAATTACACCTTTACCTGACGCAATATAAAAGGAAAAGGGAACAAAGTAATAATACATTTGAGGACCGACCCAACACATTGCCTATTTGCCCGCTTAGACACCCGGCTACTCACAAGCGAACTCGATCCAACTTCACGTAATAGATACATCCAGGATATTAATAAAACCATGCAAAAATCTGATTCAACAAGAAAGTAAAGTTTTAGTTAAATAAAATCAACATGAAAATAAGTTTGAACCGAAAATACCCAATATATCCGTAACACAAGCGGTCAAAGCAGCACAAAGAGCATAATTTAACCCAACAGAGAAAAAAAAGTTAAAAAAATTAGTAGAATTAAAGAGCATTGCTTGAAACTAACGCAGTCAACCTAGTTCTTATAAATATATAATACAGAACGTCTAGTAAATAACTCGAAGCCCTCAAGACAACTTGATAAGCGAAAAGCCATGAATCTTAATCCCAAATCATTTAAAGCTGCCAAAAACTAATAAAACGTGACATAAAGTAATGGAAAACAAACAAAAATATGATAATAATTATTGTAATGAAATGATACAAGAAATCGAAATGAACGAGATCTCGGAAATAGGCTTTCCACAACACGTCAACTGCACCAAAAGACAAGTTTTGATAGGATGATAAAAAAGTTAACCCCTAACAGCATCGCAAGAAAAAAGACGCGCATTTAAACTGGCCAAGAAATCTTACAGCAAAGCGTGCATTCGACAACTCACTTCGTAACAAGCGAAGCATTCTCCAAGAAATCTAGTGACTCGTCCCATCTTAGATACGACGAACGATCGATAAAATTAATGGCAACATAGTGATTGCAGATGCTTGAGATAAATGTGATGTTCATGCCCGAATTCAGACACAAGGAGACGCTAGACCGAGTAATAATATTAGTCAAAGGAGAAGCAACTATGATTTAAATAATTTATTGATACGATCTTAATTTGTAGATACATTAAGTTAACGTTTGACAGACATTGACTAAATAGATACACAAAATCTATCTACTCTACCAATAAATTATATGATGAGTAAAGCACTAAATCGCTCTTAACAGACCACTTTATTCACACAAGGCCAGACAGCCGGCAATGTTTCAATATTTACAATATTTAACGGCGACCCAGTCGAGCTTCCTGTTTTTAAATAGATGACAAAAGTAGTAGCTTGGATTATAGGACCGATGTATGCGAAATTCCTTATCGGTACTTTAGCTTACAGGCTAAAAGAGAAAGTAAGTGAATTCATACTATGTCTAGCACACTCTTATTCAGTTGAATAATTTTTGAGGCAACTAAAACACAGGTACAAAAGCATTGGTAATGCCTCAATACTTTTAACACAACTAAAAACGATCATACATCGTAGTAGAAAACATGTAGGATCTTACTGACATCGCGTTCAAGCGCTACATAATATAAAAACAACACTAAAAGACTAAAATTTGACTTATTTTCCCACGCAAAAAATTTTACTTGAAGACAGCGCCAAAAAGAGAGCGACAGAACAATTTTTCTATCGACTACGAGCCGTAGTCCTGGAACATTAAACAAAGCAGTAGTAAAGGTGCTAAATATAGAAAGCCAAATTGTCCAACCTACACTACTCTGGCAGGATAGAATACCCACTTAGGTGAGCCAGAGTGATACCACATGACAAGAAAATATTTTCTCGTAATTATAACAAGTTAAAAATGGTAGATTTACCTGAAGGGGGGTAAAAATGATAAAGCTGAAAAGTATCAATTCTTATGTACTTACACTCGTCTACCGACTAGAGATAAAGAAAGTACACGACAAAAATTGCACATATTGTAAGCACATAAATACCAACATGAACAAATGTCGCACGCTGGTAAGAGACGCTAGAAGGGGAGAGACAAGTCATACCGATAAGTGAGAACCAATACAATCACAATTACCATAAAGGAGATGGTCTTAACAATACGCGAAAAAATAACAATAGAAGCTATAATACTCACCTGCTAAACTGCAACAACCCAAACGACGGCTACGAAAAAAACAAAGGTATAGAAACGAAGGATTATCATGTAACATACCTAGCTCACCTAACGATTAGGCACATGACGTACTCAGTTGAGATCTAATTTTTTAAGAAGATTGTAACCATTCCTAGCCGTAGAGAAGATGTCTGAAATAAGTAGAAATATAACCAGCACCACTGCAAAAGCAGCAGAGCTAAAGTAAGGCGAGCAAGGGTTGCCTGAATAACAATACAGTGAACCATACCACGCAAATAATATACATGCGAGCGAAAAAGCACAGCATAACATAGTGAGGCCAATGAATAAAGTACTACGCAACTGAATAAAATGCAGCTGACTGCAAGCATATAGGATAATCGGTAATGATAATTTTTGTGAATGTTTACTATTAACCAAAAGCCCCAGGCTGAAGACAATACAACGAACAAAAGCGTAAAAAAATGAACTTTAAAAAGCTGAAATAAATATATCAAGTAAAAAAAATTTACTACCCCCAGTATACCTACAAAGCCAACAATGAATAAAGGGAAACACGATATTTCACGCTGACACGAGTGCCAGAACATCCATTATAAATACAAATAGCCTGAAAGAGGACTCATATATTAATTTGAATAAGCGAGTGCTGAATCGATCATCACCCACGGAGCACGGTGAGCGTTAAAAAAATTAGAAGAATTCGTAAATAAAATAACTCGCCCTCTACACGTAGTCCCTGACAACTATTCGATACAACTGAAAGGACTCATCAGATGGGACATATTGGATTCGTTCGAATGGAAATAAATAGAGAAGAGGCCTATAAGACAGGTTTTTTTGGACTATACGGACAATACCGATGCACACGTATGCTAAAGGGCTATACTGACTCACCAAACACATTCGTTAGTGCAATAACTCTAACTCTAAAAGCTGGCAAGGGTCCAGTCCTACACGGGACAACTCTACACAAGCACTCTACACCATATGAAGCCAGTATATATAGTTATAGTAATATTAGGTGTAGCGTACTTGTGTAGAGTAGTCCCGTGTAGGACTGGGCCCTTGCCTAAAAGCCCTACAATGACATGAAATAGAAGTGTACATCGACGTCATAATGCCATTTACAGCCACATTAAAAGAGCACGGAAGACGTTTCAAAAGATTTGTTAAACCTTTGGAAGATAAGAATTGAGCATTAGAACTGGAATACTGTTAGTTTCTAAAAAAGGAAGTTATAGTACATTACGCCACTAGGGCAGAAAGTACGACTACCGCGCCCGAAGGGCGCGGTTGTTGTATATTTGTGCCCGAGTCGCGTATATTGTTTTTCGT